>PVLD010015756.1:0-47422 GCA_004027595.1 Dinomys branickii
CATGGTTTGGTGCATAAATGTTTAGGATTGTTACCTCTTCCTCTTGCAGCTTTCCCCTAACTAGTATGTAGTGGCCTTCTTTATCTCTTTTGATTGTTTTTGGTTTGAAGTTTACATTGTTTGCAAACATAATAGCTACCCCTGCTTTTTTCTGGGGACCTGTTGCATGGAGAATTGTTTTCCAACCTTTAACTTTCAATCTGTGGATTTCCTTTTGAGTAAAATATGTTTCCTTTATACAGCATATCATTGGGTTGTGTTCCTTAATCCACTCTTCCAATCTTTTCCTTTTGACCTTTGAATTGAGGCCATTTACATTAATGGTTATCATGGTTGTATGTTGGCTTATTCTAGTCACTTTATTTACTTGTTGTTTTCCTTCTTTTGCTGACTGTTTACTTGCTTGTTCTGTTTAGGGAGTTATTTCTATTGTTGTTCTTGCAATTGTGGTCTCTTTTTTCTCTGTCTAGAATATCTTTTAGTGCTGTTTGCAATGCTGGTTTGGCACTCATGAAGTTCTTCAGTTGTTCTTTGTTGTGAAAATATTTAATTTCTCCATTGAATTTGAGGGATAGTTTTGCAGGATACATCAGTCTGGGTTGGAAGTTGTTTTGTCTCAGAATCTGTGATACCTCGGTCCAAGCTCTTCTTGATTTCATGGTTTCCGTTGAGAAGTCTGATGTGATTCTGATGGGCTTTCCTTTATAGGTGATCTGTTTCATTTCTCTAGCAGCTTTTAATGTGGTGTTCTTTTGCTGGATAGCTGGGATCTTGACTATTATATGTCTGTGTGTGTTTTTCTTTGGGTTATGGATCGTTGGGGTTCTATATGCCTCGATTAACTGAACTTCAGTATCTTTTACCTTGTTTGGGAAATTTTCTGCTATTATTTCAGCAAATATTCTTTTTATATCGTTTGTGTGGTCTCCTGCTGTTTCACTCACTCCTATTACTTGAATATTTTTACGTTTTTGCTTCATCTTGGAGCTGTTGGATTGATTTTTCTTGTGTCTTTGATGATATTATGAGATCCTTCCTTTCATGCTCATAAGCTGCCATGCTGTCTTCAAGTTCTGAAATTCTATCTTCGGTTTCATTTAAGCGGTTTTGCAAGCTTTCAGTGTAAGTTTTCAAATCCTGGCATTCTCTTTGGACCTGTTTCATTCTTGGTAATTCATTCCTAAATTGCTCTTGTAACGTTTCCATTTGTTTCCTATTTTCTTCTAGTCTTTTGTTTATTTCTTCTCTATGTGTACGGAACATTTCTTCCATCATTGTTTTCAGTTCGTTTTTTGTCTGAGAGATCATTGCAGGTATGTGGCTTATTTCTGCTTTAAGCTCTTTTATGGCCTGTTGGAGTTGTTTCATTTAGGATGCAATCGTTTCATAACTTGCAGGTGTGTGGCTTCCTGGTTCCCCTGTATCCTCGCATTCAGAACTTGTTCTGGGTGGAGTTGAGTTCTGAGGCTGCGTTTTGTTCCTCTGTTTTCCCATTTTTGGGTATCAGATTCAAAATGTTGAGCTATAAATTCCCCAGGCAGTTCAGCAGGCAAAGGTCTGCTGCAGAGGCTGCTCCAGTGACTCCTTCTCTTTGGGAGAATGTCCCTTAAGCTGTCTGCTGAGATTTCCACTTCTACTCCATACCCCGACTCTGGCTGGGGCGTATAAACAGCTCGCCGCCCCAGGGACCTTGCAGGCAGTGGGCCGCTCAGGTGTTTCTCCCTGGGTGGAGCTCCTCCCCCACTCAAAAATCCCGTCAGGGCGCCCTGCCAGCTCTTCTGTCCCGGGAACCGTGCAGTCAGTAGAGCTGCTCGGATGTCCCTCGCTGGGTGGAGCTTCTCCCCGACTCAAAAATCCGGTCAAGGCGCCCAATCAACTCACCTTGGGATCGTGCAGGCAGAAATGAAGCTCAGATGTATCTCCCTGGGTCGAGCTTCTTCCCGACTCAGAAATCCTGCTGCAGTGCTCACTCGGTTCACCCGTTCCGCGATCCGTGCCGGCAGGAGATCCCCGCGCTCCCTGGTGCTTCTCTGCCTCCTCAGCGTTCTCGCAGGAGCCGCTGACCGCAGCTGCCGCAGTTCCCGCTCTCCGGCCAAGGATGGCGCCAGCTGCGGAGGCGGGGCTCTGAGCGGGATCCGGGACTGCTGCCCAGATTGGCACAGTCTGCCCTTGGAGCACGTTCTTCGAGTTTGCTCTGCTCCACCGCCTCCAAACATTCCTGGCTGCAGCTGCCTGCGAGCTGTTCGGGTTCAGGAAGGAGCTGGGATGGTCCGTCCCGCCGCAATCACACTCGGTGGTACGCAGACTCAGCGGAGCCACGGTCCAACACAGCGCCTATCGCCTCGGGTGCCCAGCTCTCAGGGCCCGCCTACTTCTTGCTGCGGCATATCCAGTTGACCCGTTAATGCTCAGGTAGTGGAGAGCAACACGTTCAGTTGGAATTTTGCAGCCGCGGACCCGGCACATGCACGCAAAGGATCGGTGTCTGGGAGAGTTTCCCTCTGCCACTGACCTGGTTGCCATCTTCTATTCAGTTTCTTAATGGTTTCCGTGTGTGGTATATCTTGAGGACCTTTTCTTCCTCCTAATAATTTATTTATTTATTTGGTACAAGGAATTGAACTCAGCACCTTGTGCTTGCCAGGCAGGCGCTTGTGCCACTGAGCTAAGTCCCCGGCCCTCCTCCTCGTTGTTCTTTACCACTCTCCCCTTTACTAGCTTTAGTTTTCCTTCCTAACAAATCTGTGAGGCGGGGCTTTCATTTTCCTAAGTTTATTGTTTTGAGAACTGAGGCACAGAGAGACTAAGTGATTCATTTTAAGTACACAGGTGACAAGTCAAGGTAAAAGTTGAACAGAAGCCGTCTGGAATGAGTGCCATTTCTTTTATCCATGATTATATTTCACAATAGCGTCTGCATTGACAATTGTAATTCCATTGTTTTTTCATGCCTTTTTTTTCCCCCCAGTATTGGGAATTAAACCTAGGACCTTGCGCTTGCAGGCAGGCACTGTGCCGCTGAGCTATATCCCCAGCCTCGTAATTCCATTATTAAAAATAAGAATACACGGCTTCACCTCAGTCTTTTTTCTTTCAGAAAACCAGCTTAGGATCTCCAGGTTGTGTTTTATGTGATACATTTCAAAAAGTGTTTTAACATACAAGTATTACATATGCCCGCTCTCAAAAGCCAGAAGATATAGAAGCAACACAAAGAAGATGGGAACTACCCAAATTCTCACTTTCCTAGAGATGACCACAGGGAGCAGTTTAGGGGCTCTGCTCTCCCGGCTGCCTGAATGCACATGGATCTGTGTTAGTAGGATTGCACTCCCTTCAATGCTTTGTACCTGTATCTCGTACATTGCTTTTACAATACTGCCTGCGTATGCACCGCGTGTGTGTGTGTGTGTGTGTGTGTGTGTGTGTGTGTGAATGAAATTGTGCTTCTTGTGCCTTTTTGCTGTTTTTGTTTTTACTCTTTGTACCATCACAGAGCTTTTACCCTGTTAGTGAGCATAAGTGTGTATCACTAGATCTCTTTGATTGGCCATTGCGTCTCCACTTCCTGTCATACTGCTGGCACTTAGTAGATTGAATGTATCATGTTGATTCTGTCGTCTTATGCTATAATATTTAAGTAGGCTTCCTTTTAATGATGGTTTAGTTTATTGTCTGTTTTCCACTGCCTTTGAAAAGCACAGTTCCCCCATTTCAGGGGGGCCAGCCCTTTGATGATGAAACCTGCAGAGGCTGGTACGCTCTTGGCAGGTTGAAGATGAAGCTCCTTTCCTTCCTCTAGCCGGGGTTTGCTGACTGCCACTGTTCATTCACAGGAGACACAGCTGCTCTGAGCAATGTTCCTTCCTCCAGGAGCTTTAAACAAGTAAGCAAGCAAACAAACAGATAAAGCTTAATTTTATGTTGCTCTGTTCCTGGAAGACACTTTTATAAGTACAACAGCTCCAAGTGGATTATTTCTTATCTTTCCCTTGTTCATTTACCTGAATTAGCATGGAAGAGACATGAAATGCTTATTGTACCCTGTAGAGTAGCGCTGCTAAACATTTTGGGGCTGTCAGATCCCTTTGAGGTTGTAACTGAGCCTTGGGTCTCCTACTTAGAAAATGCACTTGTGCTTTGGGAGAAGGTGGAGAGCGCTGGGTAAGACCCTGTCCACCTCATGGTCCCGACACCTCGCCTCTGCTTGCCTTGCCTTCTTGCCATGTGATGCTGTATTGTTGACAGTGCCTTGGAAACTTTGGTGGCTTTGGGCTGTTCTTGAAATGTGTGAAGTTGGGGGTGTATATAAAGAACTAACAAGTGCATGCCAATTAGTAGGCACAGAGGCAGAATGCGGCACTTTATTTTCCACCAATGTGTCTAAATAGCCCACAGTCAAGTCCTTTTTGTAGTTACTGCTAGTAGCACTTAAGTTGCAGAGGAGGGTGCACGTAAGCATTTGTTCAAGGGGAGAATTAGTTGTAGGAAAATTCCCATTAAGCCCGGTGTTGCACACCTATTTGAGCACTCTTAGAACAGGCCCTCTGCTGGATTGTGGGGATACAGAGAGCAAAACCTAGTTTTTGCCCATCATAGGCAGATCTAATAGAAGTACATAGACATGTGAATAAACAAATAAGGCTTTTATTAGTGAGCATGATTTGCTTCCAAATGCCAGAAGTTGGCTCAACAGAAAATGTTTTAGCTCATGTGTCTAAAAATCGCAGAGACAGATTCTTTCTGTTTTACTCACAGTTGACTGTGTCCTTGGGTGTTGTGTGTGTCATCTGTGTGATCCACCAGCCTCTTCCTCTGGTGGCTCCAAGCTTATGTCAGCCTGTCAGCCCACAGCCCACAGTCCCTGTGAAGAACCTTACTTCCTCCCTTCTGTTCCGTCCAGAGTCTTGAAGTTGGGTCAGTGCCCAACCTTAAGCTAATCACATACCAGGAAGGAAGAGGACAGAACACACTGATTGGCCAGATCTGGTTTGCAAGGGCAGGAAAAGGGAGGAGTCAGCTGTTCTGACGAGGGAGAAATGGTTCTCCAGAGGAAGAAAAACAGCCAAAATTGCAGGGCATGGATGAGCACACCTATAATCTGAGCACTGTGGGAGGCTGAGGCAGGAGAATCACAAGTTCCAGGCTAGCCTGAGCAGTTTAGTGACTTAGCAAGATTCTATTTCAAAAGGGGTGGAGGTATGTACCTCAGTGCAAAGGCCTTGGGTTCATTTCCTAGTAATGCCAAAATAACAAAACAAAACAAAACGAACAAAAAACCCAAACAGAACAAAGCTTCGAGTGGTTTCTCCTTAGCACCTATCATTTGTGAAAACTTGCTCTGAGTACATTATAGACACAGTTAAATAACAGTGAAGAATTTCATTTTTCTTCAGTTTTGTTATTTTTTGAGGCAGAGTCTCACTGTGTAGTGCAGGCTGGCCTCAAAGTCATGGTAGTCTTCCTCCCTCAGCCTCCTGAGTGCTGGGATTTCAGGTGTGCACCACCACACCCTGCATTTCTTCAAATTTCACCAAAGGAAAATGAAATTGCAGAGAAAATAAGTATCTATTATAATGTTCTGGAAATTGATAGTAACTGGGAGGTGGTCCTCATCCCTCCTTTTCTAGTCGTGTGTGCCCACACTTTATTGTAGTTCTAGGTTAGCTGCCCTTTCGAGGGTGGGAAGACCTTAGTGTGTAACTAATTAGCTGTATTGTGGGAAGCGTGAGCAGGTTGAATCAGATGTCTAAGCAAAAATCTGTTTCAGAATTGGAGCACCCTTTACTGTAAACTGGGGCTGCTGCTGATGTGAATAGTTGCGGTCTGCCATCAAGCTGCTGTGGGGGAGTTTGAGGGCCTCCGTTATGCGGGGGGCAGAAGGAGCTGCAGCTAGGGAGGAAATAAATTTTCCATGCCTGTGTGATACCTGGGTTCAGGATATGGCCTCTCTAAGCTTTCAGGTTCCTCAAATGCCAGTCAGGATTAATAACTGTACCTACCTCTCGGAGTATGAGATATACATGTGACATTCTTGGTAGGAAGAATGGGACACAGGAAGCAGAGGTTGTCAGCAGTTTACATCAGCAGCTTGCCTGAGAACAGCTGCTCTCTGCTGGGTTCCTTCTCCTGCTGGAGGCAGTAAGAGCTCATCTGAGTGAGGGAGGACTTGGTGACAATAGTGGTGGCCTGGTTGATAACACATTGGACCTTTCTGGTTAACGAAGGCATGGTTGATCTCATACTTCTCTGTTAATTTTTTCTGTGATGTTCTTCAAAAGGTATTTAATTCCATGTATTAGGTACAAGGTTATCCAAGCAGGTTTTTATTAGATTTTATATCAATTAAGTGTGAACTCTTGCTAAAGATTGGTTTGGGGCTGTTTTAGAGTAGTACCTCCCAACCCCTTTGATGAGTTAATTGGAGTTAACTGTGGAATGCAAACAGACCTTGCAGCTCCAGGTGGGAGTGCAGGCGTGTGATGAGGGTGTTCGCGGCAGTACTGGTGAAGAACCCTACAAGCTCAGAGTGTCCTGCTGACCCAAGGCTGTGGGTGCACGCGTAGCATGGAGTGTGTAGCTGTTTCACATGATGCAGAACTTTGTGTCCTGATAGCAAAAGCACTGGTACAGTAGTGGCATCCAGAACTCTTCAAGTCCTGTGATCTCATTTGAGTAAAGACAAGGCTGTACTGAAGTCTCAGTACAGCCTTTTCCTAGTGTATCCATGATTTCTAGGGAGGATAGTCAGAAATTTAACAGCTGAAACCTTTGGGGCGAGAGAATAGAGCACTTTAACTTCACTTTTTCTCCTCATGCACATATGTTACTGCTATTTAAGAGGCCATAGTATAGGGCTGAAAATAACACCAATGGATAAGGAATGAATAAAAATGAAATTTAATAAAATGAATCCTTTAAAGTCCTTAGTGAGTATAAAACCATGAATGTGTTTCTAAGATGCTAAGTCCGTTATGTACCCTAAGACACAGGACATATCCGTTCTTTTCCATCCCTCCTCCCAGGCTTTATGGAACTGAAGTTATTTATTCCATGGATATTCAAAAGGCGGTCAGCTGTACACCCCAAAGCCCTTCTGTTGCTTTGGGGAAGCCATCGGGGGAGGCGCTACAGAGGGCGTTGGCTGTGCTTCCCTTCGTCTCCTTTTGCCTTTTTGTGTTTGTTGCGGTTTCTAATCGTTTTCCTCTGCTTTCTGCATATATTTTTAAGAGAGTCTTTTAAACTAGGCAATGCCCTGACCTTATTTTTAGCTTTTGCCTTCTGTATTTTTACAGTATGTTTTTTGGAGTCTGTTTATTTTCTTTTTATTTGACCATTTCTGTTACATTTCATATCCAGTATTTCATTGCTTCCAGTCCTGATTGCCTCAGGTAGAGTTTACTGTGCATGTCTGATTGCGATCATTCCCGTTCCATCCTGTGTCATGCATAGCCTCTTATCTCTGTACTGTAAAGGTGGTTTTTAAAAATATCTGTTAATTCAGTGTCTGTGACCCACATAGTAAGTGGAACTTTCTTGGCTTTCTTAGAGTATCTGAACAGTCATGCAACCAAGAACCATCAAAGAGGATGGACTCTGGGTCTCAGCCTTGTCCCGATAAAATCTTAACTTAGCGGGGTGATACCGCTAAGTACCGCTTCTTGTTAAACTGTATTTGAAACTTATAGGCAGTAGCCCTTTTCACATGACCTTTTCATGGGAATAGACGAATTCTTCTACATCTGTTGCTTGCTGTTTTATTTTTAAAGGGCAATAACTTTATATACTGATTAATGTTTATAATTTTTTATTTTTCGAAAACATTATCTCATACGATGCTAGTCGTACTTGCTCTCATACTTGAGGAGGAGGAAGCTGAACTTTCTGCAGACTCAGGCCCTCTGCAGGGCTCCAGCCCCGCGCTCTTTCATCCGTCTCACTTCGTTTCCGCGTTAATTCTAGCTGGAAGTATTTAGCCAGCTTACACTGAGGGGTATGAGCATCTTGTAGAAAACAGCTTCCCTCATCTGTCCAGCACCGCTCGCACTTTTCCTGTTGTTCTGTTGTCTGTCTCTCCCGCCCGTCCGCTTTGAACACTTTCCACTGGGTTCTGCCTGTCACCCTTATCTATCCCCCACACGTCTCCTTTCTCCTGCCCTTCGTCACATGAAGAGTGGAGAATGAATTCTTCCGCTAGTCCGTTCCTGACTCGCTTTTCTGTAAGACCTAGCACCAATTGCCCCCCTTTCCCAGGGGTCTTGCCATACCGAGTGCATCCAGTTTTCATAATTTTAAATCTTCTTTAGCTCTTCCCACTTCTGAGAGATCACATCTTGAGCCGTAGGTGGTGGGTGGAAGGGAGGCAGTTTTGTAATGGAAGTGGCGGCAACCTCAATCAGGAAATTTAATGTCTACAGCAGTGCCACTAACCTGCATCAGCTCAGGAAAGTTGCTTACCCTCTAGAGGCCTGTGATTCTGTGGCTATAGAATGAACTGACTGGGACTAAGGGTTTGCCTCTAGATTAGATTTCAGATTGTTTGAGGAATCTCTGTGATTATGTGGTTGGTGAGGGGAAAAGAAGGCCTTTTCCTAGCTTTTCCCAGAGCTGTCTTGCTTTTGTCTTTGATTTTCTGGGATTTTACATCCCATACTTCCCTCTTCTCTCCTTTCTTTATATATTTATCTGTTCTTGATAAAAGATCTATTAATTATTTTTAAGCCATCAGGTTAGATAGGGTCACTGTCTCTTACACACAATTAGTAACATATAAATAGTATTGGTTTCACTTGGCTTTGTGTTTAGATGTTTCTTACGTGTGTGGTCTTCCAATCTACAGTATATAAAATTCACTATCTTGGTTACCTATGATTGCTCAATAAAGGATTATGTCGGGTAAAGAAAACTGCAGTCTCTGTTTCTTGAGTCACCTGGATAGTATTAAGAAAGCAAGTAAAGTGCTCAAGGTACATTATGCATGTATTAAATTTAAGTGAACTTAACTATAAGTATTATGGTAATAACAAAAATCTACATGTGATGTGGCCCCTAAGTACAAAGCACTGCTTTGTCTGGTGCTCAGCAAAGGATACCACCCTAAGGAGGCACAGTTCTCTGGAACTGACCAATAGGCAGCATAGTGATGGGCAGCTTAAACAAAGCATAGAGTACTGCTTAAGGGCTTTTCAAGAGAAATTCTCACTCTGAGTTTTTCTTGAAACCTGACAGTTAAGTAAGTAAAAGCCAATATCACTGTATTCCATTTCACTTCCTTGGAAGTTCTTTCTAGTGAAGGATTTTGCAGATTTTTATTACATGATGATTCTATACTACTCCTTACTCTTTTAGAAACATTTTAAAAAATGCTTTTGAAAGATGAATATGAAACCATTTTGCAAGCACCTCCGCTAAGGAAATGGTAAGTTTATAAGGTAAATAAGGGCTCTGACATCGTGCTGTCTGGGCAGAGCAGCTCTGCCTCTGCAGGACAAGGCCTGTTGGCTGAGGAAGGAAGCCCCTTCCTCTCCATGTGGTTTTTTCGCTGACCCTGAGCTGACCCTAGCACAAGAGTAGGAGCTCTGTCATGCCTGGGTGTTTGACCCCTAAATAAAACTGTGTATTGGGAAGTACAGGATTAAGATTTCCTGCCGGGAAAAGATATTTTTTTACATGCCAAAAATATAAATTGAAACCTTACTAAACTATATTGGAAAGACAGTTCTGTAGAGACATCTGGTTCTCTGTAGGTGGAATTTCAACTCTTAGAAGCAAACATACCAGCTTAAATGGTATGTGAAGTGGGGAATTTAGATACTGAAGCTGCTTGTTTTAGCTATTTATGCGTGGCATAATTCTCAGGTAGGTTCTTCTCACGATGTCAGAAGTAGGCCTTGTTAAACTCCCAGCTTATACCCACCCACTTCCCGTGGAAGAGAAGGCCTTTTTGCTAACAATGCCAGTGAAAGTCCTGGGGCTCACTTTTATTATCCGTGGCCATGTCATGTCTTCATCCTTGTCCCTGTGACTGAGGCCAGACCTGAGTTATATACTAGTTCTGGGGTTAGCTACACCTAACCACCCAGGGAGAGATGGGGGGCAGGGGAGTACTGTGAATGAAAACTGAGGAATCGTTCCTAGTAAAAAGGGGGCAGGATTCTGAGCAGGCAGAAATGACAGATGTGCCTTCTACTGAGCAATAGTAAGGGTTCATAAAGACAAGTTTCAGAGAAGCTGTTAGTGGCAATGGGTAAAGAAAGTTATTATGAAAGTAATAGCTCAGCCCTGGTTCTTCTTGAAGATTTTGGGCTCTCTCATTTCATGATTTATATATTTTATTGTGTGACATTGCTGTGACTAGATACTCAGCATTTTGTTTTATTACTACACAGAGCATCATTGCTAACCTTATTTTGCAAAGAAAGAAGACAGGAACTATCCTGTTTTCAATTCTTGATTTGCTCTAAAAGCATGTAAAAGGTCAGCGAATCTTTGCTGCATTGAACAGATTGAAAGTCCTGGGGCTGTTGTGAGTCAGCCAGGTGGCCCCTGGTGGGATATGGATCTTCAGACGTTTGCTTCAGGTCTTCATGCTGACCCTGGCAATTTCTTGGGTGAAGAGCCAACCTTTCTGTGCTTGGTCCCCTCTACAGCAACTGTCTGCAGGAGTCAGTGGCCGTCTCCTGCCTTGGACAGAAAAGGTAAGGTGGTAGGGAGAGGAAGCAAAAGCATTTCACACATCGCCTCCCCAAAGAGAGATCTACTATCCTCCCCGACCACAAAAATTCACTAAGGAAGTCAGTGAGTCAGAGATGCACTGCAGTACAAGTCATCAGCACAGCTCAGTGGTTTCCCATGGCTTGTAGCTTTCTGTTCCGGCCATGGTGGTTTTGTTTCCAGGCCAGGTTCACCAGCATGAGGAAGCAAGACCCTGAAAGGTTTCATCAGCCCACCGCTGAGTGTGTGTGGGGCTGGGTCACCCACAGAGCTGGAGGAGGTGGCCTCCTTCCTCCTGACCATCCTGACTTATTTTCAATGATCCTGCCATCTTGAAAATATTTTGTATTTTGTTCCTGGATTCTTGATGTTTCCTGTAAAGGAGCAGAATAAATCTAGGATGGGGTTAGATTTTCTTTCCTTGTATTTAGTTATATTTGTGAGGACTGCGGGGCACCTCTGAGGACATCAGTGGTAGGTAGGTCCTGGTAAAAGGATGCTCTCTTTCCTCAACAGCAATACCTTCCCCAGTGGGTTTTTCCACTGTTGCACCTCTCTTTTCCTCTAGTGGTAAGGGCCTATGGGGTTATGTCTGAGAAGTTCTTAGTTGCCTTTGGAAAAAGATGCACTGTTCATTTGCCTCTTGTGTTGCTATCTTGAAATTACAGCTAGTGTTAGCCAGTTGCCACTCCTAGCATTGAACTACGCCATTCAAAACTGGAAACGGAAACACTAGTGCAGAATAATGGCCAGTAGTGTGGTCTGGTTTCAGATGACCTGATTTGAATTCAGGCCTACTCCCTGACTAGTGTTATCATTGGGCCGAAGAGTTTTGTTTCTTAAATAGAGATAATTTTGACATTCATTTCATTGAGTTATCAGTATAGCTAAAGGAAATAATCCACTGAAATCACCTGGCACATTTACTACATAGTCAATAGCCAGTGAATATTACCATTATTACCTTAATTCTGAAGCTTTATGTCAACATAGGAATGTCATTTTTGTAAGGTTTGAAATCTTTCAAGCCAAAACTTTGGGGGGATACACAGAGCACTGATGAACAATAAAACGACCAACCATGTGTCACAATCAAGTATATAAAATCTCTACATTTTACCCCACTTTTTTGCGATTTTGTAAAGGAATTAAAGCATCATAGGTTCGTAACTTCTGATAAAGCAATGCTGTGTAAAGGAGAGAAGAAGGAGACTGTGTAAAATAAAAACGACTTAAGACTCCTGAGTAAATGCAATGTGTGGACTCAAATTGGGCTTGTAGTTGAATGAATCAATTACAAAGAGACCCTTTAGAGGTAGCTGTGGATTCCTTGTCAGATGATATTAGGGAATTACCATTAATTTTGTTGCATGCAATAAAAGCATGGTGATTATTAAAAAAAGTTATTACTTTAAAGAAGATTGGGATTCGTATGAAAGAAGCTTTCCTTTTCAACATTTTCTTTTTTTCCACCTTAAGAAATAAGGTTACTTTGATACTTTCAGCTGGGTGCTGGTTGTTCTCTCCACTGACCCCTCAAATCTCCTGAATTCTAAAGTGCCAGTTGGTGTCACTTTGGTGTCTGTTCTGGCCCAGTCTGTGTGTCTAGCCAGAGTGAATTTGTTCAAAAAGTGGATTCTTCTCTCCTGCGAGCCCTGGTGCACACAGAGCGTGCCAGGCATGTTCCTCTGGACCCAAAGTTTTCACTTAGGACCTGGCAAACATAGATGTATCTCTTGAAGGCTCAGAATGCCTCAAATGGGGCCATGTTACCAAGCCCTACAGATGAAATCAGCAAGTACAAACTGATAGCTTTTAGGATATTTTAAGTTCTCTTTTACATATAATCAAAATAAAAGCAGTATTCAGGAGCAGAGCCCCCCGCTTGGGATTCTGCCTCTACCATTTGTCTCCTGGGCTAGGGAGAGTGTTTATGTGAGAATTAAGGATGACTGCCCCGCTGTGAGCCCAACCCCAGGAGCTAATTCCAGAGTCACCACATACGTGCACAGGAGGCGGGAGGGGTAAGGGAGGCAGCAGGAGCGCTTCTTCACCTACAATAACTGGAAATGCTGGACTGAAGGCTTTGGAAAGGAATAGCGTTTTGTGGATTGTGCTGCTACCATTCTCGAGCCAAATTTCTGAACATGTAACTCCCACGCAGATCAAGATATATAGGACATTTCCAGCATCCCAGAAGGCTCCATACTATAATCAGTCATCACCTTCCTCCCGTCCTTACCCAGTCTCGGTAGCCACTGTTCTGCTTTCCCTCATCAGTGATTAGTGCCCCACTGCTGAGCTTCACGCAAGTGGAATCCTGTGGCACGTGTTCTTCCTGTGGGTCTCAGTGTAATATCTGTGAGCATCTCCTTACATGTAGCAGTAGTTCTCTTTTATGAGCTTCCGATACAAAGCATTTCACTCTAGGGAGTGTATCACTATTTTTTCATTATGCTTGTCATAGCCTGGAGTGGTTTCTGAATTTGAGTTATGAATAAAGCCTCTAGGAACATTCTTCCACATGTGTTTGGAGCTGTAAGTACTCATCTCTTTTGTGTGTATTCTCACAAGTGGGCCTTTTGGATTGCAGGGAAGATAATATGTTTTTACTTTGTAGATAGTGCCAGATAATCTTGCAAAGTGGTTATGCCTATTTCTGTTTCCACCAGTAAGGTTCCAGGGTTCCAGGCATTCCACAGTCTTTTTTTTTTGTGTGTGTGTGGTACTGGGGATCGAACTCAGGACCCTGCACTTGCTAGGCAAGTGCTTATTCCACTGAGTTATATTCCCAGCCCCACGTTCCACAGTCTTATGTGCTGGCATTTGTCTGTCTTTTAACTGTAAACCTTTGGGTGTGTATGTGCTAGTATCTCTTCAGGGATGTATTTGCATTCCTTTTTTCAGTATCGTTATGGAGGCCATTTGATTATTTTGTGGAAGGCCTATACCATCTTCTGGCCATCTTTTCATTAGAAATCAACCCTTTAAAAAAAACATAAAGGTCACATGATCATCAGAAGTCATCATGAAGAGAAAAATGTAGCTGGAGAGGCGGTGCGTGGCAGCACCAGCGCCTGATTAGTAACAGGAAGTGTGGATGCTGGTGCTTGGCAGCAGGGATTCGCGTTCCAGCCTGCTGCCCCCAGGATGGTGCTGGTTCACTTTCGGATCCCATTTCCCCCATTATACAGGGGATAGCAGCACTGAACAATAAGAGCAAAAGTTACTGGGAGGAGTAACTGAGACACGTGCTGGACATGTGGTAGGTGGTCAGTCACTGTTACTTATGCCAGTGTGGAAGGAGAGACTGCTTTTAGAACATGGGGGTGAGAAGTGTGAATGTTCATTCACTTTGGACACCAGGTGAGGTAACGCCCCTTCTCTTGTCCTGTCTGTGTACCCAGCACCTCATTGTCCCACTTCCCTTTCCCGCATCCGGCCCTGTCCAGCCACGCATCTTGTGGGGTCACGAATATCAGCCTGCTTCACCAGATGGCTCAACTCCTGAAGCCGTCATCGCAGTTCTGACCCCCCCACCTCATGTGCATTTATTAAGCATCTACTTCTTACAGCGCTCTTCACTAGGCTATTTGTAAGGAACCTTTCTGGGACCCAAGAGTGAGCTTAACTTCCAGTCAGGTACTAATAAGCAACAGTCCCGTCATTTGAATTTTCACTATGTGTATGCCAGGTACAGTTCTAAGTGTGTTTATGTATTAGCATAGCTGATCATGACGTTGTTCTTTACAGGTGTATTCTATTGTTATCCCTGCTGTCCATGTTATCCAAACACCACTCAAGGTCACACATCTGGGAAGTGTCAGAGCCATCATTTGAACTTTGATCCAAACCCATTTTCTCAGTGCTGTTCTGCTTTTCCTAAAGCATCTCTCCTGAAGCACTTTGGGCCATATGAAGAAAGCTTTAACAACACATAAGCACAGAAAGTCTAAGTGTCTTAGAGGGCTCCTCTTACATACACCTTTCCCTGCCTCCCCGCTTTCCAAAATGGTGGGAACATGAGCTGTTCTTGGGATTCGATCTCTTAAATGTATAAAGTCTGCTATTTGTACTGGAGTACAAGTTAATGTTTAGAAAGTTTTCTGAAGGCCTGAGTGTACTTCTAATCATCACTGTTACTAACAGCAGATTGGCTACTTTCCTAAAGGGCAGAATTACCTTCAACCAAACGATCTTTTTATAGACTTTTTGATTTAAAGGACTAATTGCTTCCTTCTTCTTGCCTCTTCTGCAGCCTCCAGAACTACCAGCCAAAACCAAACAATTGTACTTGTCATGGGTGGGGGTGAGCGTGGGGGTCGGGGTGGAGAAGGCGCCTCACTCACCCATGGCACTGTCACACTGAGCCCGGGTCGGAATGAATTCAGCATCCACCTCTTTTTCCTTTTAAACTTTAGAATTTGCTGGCTAGTGCAAGGCTTCTGTTTCCTATCCTCTGTTGCAGTTAGGCTTTTGTCTACATAGCTTGTTAACACCAAAAAAGACTCTAATCACAGGCTTTCTTTGCATTAGTCCGTGCAGAAGTCTTTTCTCCAATCCATTTGACCTCAAGCTGTTTGTTTTCTTCCCTGCTGCTACATGTAAGCCATCGTGATCCTGCTTTCTTACGCTGCTTTTGAAGGCTGAAAAAGCCTTGTGACCAAATGTTTAGCAGGCTGTTCAGACACGGTAGACTGATGGCTTGATTCAATCTGTTTCCTGCCTTGCGCACACCTTCCCATGCCTCAAGGCCAAGGTGGAAAACCCAGAAAGTTACATAAGTTGCTGGAGCAGTCCAGATGGCTGGCTGCTGGCCCAGGCAAACTCAGCTTTGGAGCACTTGGGAATGCCTGCACTGGCAGTAAAGCATGGGCTCATTTTTTAATGAAAACAATCATTTTGCTCAGTTGTATGGCTCAGAGTAATGCAGTGAGATCAGGGCCGTGATCCCCAAACATATCTGGTAGTTTACTCTGGGGCAGCTCAGGAAGTGTCTTGTGGCAGGAGGGTGTCTGTCCCTCCTGTTTGAATTTTACTAAACAGCAAAGCACAGGGAGGGGCACAGAACACGAATGACCCCACTGTCCAGCCAGGCAGCCCATGCAGTCAGCATGAGAGTGGAAGGAAGAAACCAGGAGAGGAAGGAGCAGAGCTGAGCACCAGCGAGTTTCCTCCCGCCTTGCCGTTCTGTCTGCTGCACACCTGATCTTCCCGTTTTGCCATGTACTGCTCTCAGAGGTTTTGAATTGGTATTCTTTCCTCTGTTCTGAGGCCCCGTGTGTCTATAGTTAGGCAGACTAGCTCCAAAAGATGGACCTGAGACTTTGGTGAGAGAGGCCTTGGGAATGTCTGTGTGGGAGGCCAGGGCAGGGCTCACAGAGTGGTCATCCTTAGGTCTGATTCTCCTTGTGTGTCCCCTCAGTGTGATCAGGAAGCAGCATGTCACTTGCCTGTGGCACACATGCAGACAGCCTTGCCTCCAGGTTTGGTGATGATTTTGACCAGGCCTCCTGGAGCTGTCTGTGACTGCTGGGCCTCCCCAAAGCAGCACCAGAGAACTTCTCCCACTTGTCCCGTGGGGAGCACCTTGATGGCTGGTGGCACAGGATGAGGAGAGGTCACCTGACTGCCTGTTGTCCGTAGGCACACTGTGTATGCCTTTGCTATCAGAGGCTGATTTCCTGGGCTAGCCCCTGGTCAATTAGACTCTGAGATATAATCATTTCTTCTGTTATTTTTTAAAAAGCCATATAAAGCCAGGCATGTGGTGCTTGCCTGTAACCTCAGCATTCAGGAAGATGAGGCAGGAGGATCACCATAATTTTAGGGAAGCATGAGCTACATAGTGAGCTTAAGGCCAGAGTGAACTACATAGCAAGATCCTGTCCTTTCTTAAAAAAAGTCACTTAAAATAGGAGAAATTCTGAAGTTTTTAGGAAGTTAAGAGGTCCAAGGATAAGGGAATGCAAGGTTTTATGCATTTTTACATTGAAAAAAGTAAGTTTCTCTGATTAAAAGTAACATTGTAGAAAATGTGGAAATAATTGAAAGCATAAGAGGAAAAGGAGTTTTAATCTCACTCAGAAAATAGTGATTCATTTATATATATATATATGTATGTATGTATGTATGTGTGTATGTGTATGTATAAACACACACAAAGATTTTTTTCCTTTTTGGTACTAGGAATCAAACTCAGGACCTCATGCTTGTCAGGCAGGCACTGTGCTGCTGAGCAAAATCCCCAGCCCTAGTGATTAATTTTTGATGTTCATCTTTTCAACTTTCGCTCTCTCTGTATATCTAGGTAAGCATACATGTGAACAAAAAATAAAAGATCATTTTTCACCTATCATGCTATAGGTAGGAATTTCATTTAATTATACTTTCTCTTATCTATAAGTTCAGCCAATGAGTTTTAGTATAAACTAGTGAAAATCTAGTAAGCAGTGGTTTAAAATAAACGTGAGTATTTAAGCACTGAGGTATGAAGAGGCAGCCTGGGATGCGAAGCTATTGGGGCCCCAGGTTCCTTTCATCTTTTGTTCCTGCATCCTTATGATACAGAATTTGGTCTTTCTCATGAACTCATGATTGCAAGAAGGCTGCTGTTCCTCCTGGCTTCACACCTTTGGTTCAGGCAGGAGGAAGAGAAGGAAGTGGTATGTGTCAGAGAAACAGGTTTCCCAGAAATTCTTGGTAAACACCCACTCTTTGCCCAACCTTTTGTCATACTCCTACCTACAAAGAATGCAGTGTTTTCTTTCTTGTTTTTTTTGGAACTGGTAAATGAACTCAGGACCTTGCACTTGCCAGGCAGATGCTTTGCCCCTGAGCTACATCCCTAGCACAGTGTTTTTATCTGGGTGAAATTTTGGTTCTCATGTCAGTGGTCTGTTATTAAGGGACATCATATTGACACTTAGCAACGCCTACTACCATTCCTTGCCTGTTAGTAGCATTCCACAATCAGGAGTTCTTGAGTAACTTAAATACTCCTGTGAGACTATTATGAAAGTTGTGGGCACTCTCCTCAGAGAAGTGTATAAATATGTAACATTTCATGTGTAACACACAGGAGGCTTTTGCCTTCACTGAAAGCTTTGGTGCTCTGCTACCCAAGAATCCTTTCTTAGCAGAAATTTGTGAAAGTGTATTTGTTTGGTGAATAGACAGCTGCTTTGAAGCTCGCTCACCATGAAGATGGTGCCAGTGTATACTTCTGTGAGTCTCATGTGGGACTGTCCGCTCCACTGAGATCACATCTATATTAGGTGTTACCAATTTTTAAAAAATCCTTGATTTTGTTTTTAGAAGTTTAAAAGTCTCCAGGCATAGTGGTATACTGTCGTAGTCCTAGCATTCTTGGAGTCTCAAACTGGAGCCCAGACTGGGTGACTTATCAAGACCCTTGTCTCAAAATACAGATGTGTTTTTAAAAGGGTTGGGGATGTAACTCAGTGTGAAGATCCTGGGTTCA
Organism: Dinomys branickii; assembly: GCA_004027595.1. Classification (NCBI taxonomy): domain Eukaryota; kingdom Metazoa; phylum Chordata; class Mammalia; order Rodentia; family Dinomyidae; genus Dinomys; species Dinomys branickii. Next base: position 18,197 of record PVLD010015756.1, read on the forward strand.
ATCCTTAGTACTACCACCCCCCCGAAAAAAAAATCCTTCATTGTTACAATTTGAATTTCTTTGTTTTATGTTTATTGAATATTTATCCTTCTTTTTCATGTAGTTTATCATTTTGGGGGTATTATTTACATGTCTTGTATTGATTGGAGAAGCTTAAACTGTGAACTATTTTACATATTCTATCTGTGCTTGAATTTATCCCCATTGTAAGTTTTTTTATTTTTTGAGTGGGGGACAGGGTCTATTATGTAGTTCAGGCTGGTCTTGAAATCACTGTGTAGCCCAGACTGGCTTCAAACTCAGGATGATCCTTTTGCCTCAGCAACCCAAGTGCTGGGATTATAGGCATGTGCCACCACACCCTGCTATAAGATAAATATTTACCTGAGATTTATTTTGGTATCAAAATGTGTTGTAAGGTGGAGATCTATCTTGATTTTTCCTTCTAAAATATTATTGTTGCCTCAACACTATTTATTGAATAATTCATGACTTCACAAATGACTGAAAATACTCAAAATGGTTTCACAAGTGCAATTGTGACTTTTTCAGCACATAGAGTATGTACAGGTACAATGCATGGCAGAAACCAGTCTGCCATGCTTTGAGAGACCCTGCTTTTTCTTGGTGGGCACAGTGCTAGCAGTGAGGAAATTTAGGTTCTGTACCTGGCCCTGATGCTGACTGCTTGACTTTCTAGGTGTGAGCACAACTGGAGGGAGCTAATACTCACAATGCTGGGAAGCAGATGGCAATTTGTTTCCCAGACTGGAAGAGCTCTTTCAATCCTGGGTTTACTTTTAATTATCTAACCGCTTTGGGTGACTGGGTTGGCACCTCTTAAAGTTAGCTGATTCTGGGATGTGCATTTATAGCACTTTCAGTGTGTATGGTTCATCCATGACTTATGTTTGTTAATTGCCTACTTTGTGCAAGGCACTCTGGGGCCTACAGAGATAAACTTGTTGTTCCTTCAGAGTCAGAGAGATCAGTTTGGGGTATGAACACAGTGCTAGTGACTTCAGACATACACATAGGACATGAAAGGATACGCACAATAGAAACAGATAGTAAGGCTTTCTCAGCAAGAAGATAGACGTGAGAATTCTTAGATAGGAGGACATGGGTCAAGCCTAGGAAATAGCCAGTAGCTAAGCTACATGGTACTGACGGAGAGGGGAGCTCATAGATAGGAAGTATCGGGGCCAGTTTGGTGGAAGCCTCATGGTGTTATAAGGAGTCACAGGGCCAGGAAAGTTTATGAACAGAAGTGATTTCAGAGTCATGGCCATATGAAAAATGTGCTGGCAAGGGGAGAGCAGAAGTGAAAGCAGTGTGAAAGCGTGTGAGCAGGAGGTGCTGCACTCCTCCGAGGGAGCGGCGGGACTGCAGAGCAAGGCACATCAGGCCGAAAGCAGAATCCAGTTATTGTCACCTGATCGGATGTAGGAGTAAAACGATAGGACATGAGGATCTTACATCCAGGTTCCTGAGATCACCTTGGGCAACTTAACAAGACACCATTTCAAAGCAGGAAAGAGGTGGAGGTATATTTCATTGTGAAGGCTCTTGGTTCAATACCTACTATCAACAAAACAAAACACCCCAAAACAAAAACATAAAACCTCTGTACTTTCCTGGACACCTTGCCCCTGTCCACTCAGATAACACCTTATGAGTAGCCATGTAGTAGTCAGCTGAGTATCCTGAAAATTAGCTTTGAGCATTTATGTAAATGTGTTTCTGATACTTAGCACACTTGTCTGGTGAGCTAAAGGGCAGTAAGCAGATACCAGTTTAATTAATATTGTGAAGGATCCCAAGGATTGTATGAATAGATTTCACTGGGTGGGGAGGGGAATGAGATAGATTCATACTACTTGTTCCTAAATTTCTATTTTAAACCAGTGAGTTTCAAATCTGTGCTGCATCTCAGAAGCACCTGTAAATTATGTTTACAAACTAGAAAAACAAAGGAGAAGATGGATCATAGACATAAAAGCCAAAACTATAAAGCCTCCAGAAGAAAACATAGCACAAAATCTTTGCAATCTGGACTTGGTAAATGTTTCTTCACAGGACATAGAAACCAGTAGTCTTCCCCAAAACTGGATTCATTAAAATTAAAATTTGTCCATATCACATATATCTTTAAAAGCCACAGAATGGCAGAAAATATTTGTAAACCTTATATTTGACAAAGAATATATGCAGAGCTCATAGAACTCAGTAATGAAAGGAGCAGTGTAGTTAAAAGATAGAGGAAAGACTTGAAGAGGCACCTCATAAAGGAAAGTTAAGAATGCCTACGAAGCACGTGAAAATTGTTTCCTATCGTAAATCATCAGGGAAATACAAATTGAAACCATCATGAGGTACTATTACATACCAGCAGAAAGGCTAACGTAAAAAATTTGACAACATTAAACATAAGCAAATATGTGGAGCAACCTGAACTCTTGTTCTTTATTGATGGAAGAATAAAATGGTTCAGTTACTTTGGAGCTGGGCAGAATGGTTTCTTACTAACAAACAACAAAAAATACAATTCCTCACTTCTGTTTCTTCGTACTTGTCCAAGAGAAATGAAAGCATATGGACAAAAAGGGCTTTTGTACAAGTCCTCACTCAAAAGGACTTATACAAAAAACGTGCGGCAGCTTTATATGTGATAGCCAAAATCAGGAAACTGTATAATAAGCATCCATGATCAGGAGAATTGGTACACAAAACTGTGATATATTTAAATAATGAAGTAGTGGTCAGAAGTAAAAAACAAAACCAAAAAGGCACTAAAAGCATTGATTCACACCACAACATGGAGGAATCTCAGAAATTTTATGCTAGTTGAAACAAGGTAACCATAAAGAATGCATACTACAGGATTTCATGTCTACACTGATCTGAAATAATGGTGGGGGCAACCGTTATTAATCACCTTTTTTTGAAATTCTGTATCATTTTTATTGTTTTTAATGTTGGTTTTTTTATCTTTGTTTTTGTCCTTTTCTCATTAAAACAACAACAACAACAACAGAGAGTGGTTGGAAGGAATGGTGGGGACAGGATGGGGCGAGGTCTGAAGAAACTACCCAGAGGGACATCAGTTGTGGGTGCAGCTTACACTGGTGTATGAAATTGTCATAGTTCCTGCTTGGCACACTTGAGAATTGTGCATTTCATCATATGTAAATTTTACATTGACAGTTGGCAAACAAATATTGGGATTTAATAGATAATGTGCATACTGATGTGTTTAAGTGAAAAACACTGATGTCTGCAACTTATTGTAAACCTTATCAAATAATGTGATGGGCTGATGGATGTGGATGGAGGGAGGGCTATGCATGTTCCCGCCCATATATAGTGCTGAAGACAAGTACAGCAAAACACGAACAACGATGGAATGGAGCTTTGAATATGTGAGTGTTCCCTGTCTCTTCTTCCATCCTTTTGGGGAGTTTGAGAATTTTCATAATGAGTCATTGGGGATGAGAATGAATCTGATCTTCTGGTTGGCTATACCTTAGTCATACTGTTTTGTCTGTATTCAGAATCAGAATCAGAGATACGGTGAATTTTGCCTGAGATGGAAAAGGGTAGGTCAATGAAGAGACAGCAGACTATGTTTATCTAAGGATGAATGAATGAGTACCGTGTGACCAAAGAACAGTGTTCATTTCCAAGGAAAAACACTGAGACTCCCTGTGAGGTTAAAACTAGGGACCCATTTCCTTACCGGCTCAGAGCAGTGGGATAAGAGTAAATAGTCTCAGAACTTGTGCTGCATGCCCACGAGTTGGCATCAGGATGACTTATACCTTTGGAGTAGGAAATTGAGCTTTGAGCCATGTATCTAGAAATGCTGGCCTTGAACTCGCAGCTGTCCCTGGCAGGGCAAGGAGCCTCCTTTCCAGTGCCTATGCCCCCTCAAAGGGCATTGTGGAGGGAAATGAGAGCACAGAAGTACTTTGCATTCCTTTGGCTTTAGTCAGCCTCAGGTTCTAGTGGACACGGTATAAATGCCCCCGCCTTCAGTCCTCTGGAGGAAGGAGGGCTTGGAAGCGGAGAGCAGCACTGTGCATGACTCATGCTCTGGCTGTGGTTTCTCCCGGGCAGGGCCCTGCTTGGGCAGCAGATGAACCCGATGAACTCCCACTTCAGGACCCTGCATACTGTACTGAGGAATTTCTCATTTGCACTTTTCCAAAACACAAAAGAACAAGGCTCCCTCTTCTGCTAACAGAGCTGTGTAGCTTTTCCAAGGACGGTGGAGGAGAGAGATGGGAAAACTAAAGACATTCTCTATTGAAGATTTCAGCTTTTTCTTTCTGGGGGACAGGAGGTCATTCTTCCTCTCCCCATGGAAATGGGGTGCTGATGCACTAGGGGTTCACATCTACTTTTTAATGCGCATCAGCATGAAGCCAGGAAATGTTAGGGCCAGGAGACCCCTCATACTGTGACCCGACCACATCCTCCGCACACGTCAGCCATCTGCTTACCTGTTACACACATGATGCAGAGTGAGTTTGCGCCCTTTCTACTGCCTTGAAAATTCTCCTGTAATACTTTTTTGGATTTGTATATTACTTAGATTTCTTTCTCTTTTGCATCCAGTTTTTGTTCACTTTGGCCATGATTCTAATCTTCAGTTGAAAGCTAAAGAAGTTGCTTATAAGGGTTTTTAGGATTTCTGAGTATGAAATGGAAGGAAATTGCATAACATCACACCGTTTCCTCCTCTTGTTGCTTGCTTGTTACTCAAAATACAGTAGTTCCTTCTAGAAGCCTGAAGCTTGAAGGAATCTGGCAGCTCCTGTACTTGGAGGGTCTGTTGTGTTCTAGAGACTCAATGTTATCCTGATTTGAGGTTGAATTTTTCTTGTGGTCAAGTAACAAAGCTTCCTGAATTGTAACCATGGCAACAGTGTTTATGTAACACACAAATCAAAGTCTGGGAGGGGAGCGGAGCACCCACGACAATCAGTGTTAATAACCCCAGAGACATTTTGTTCACGCTTAATTCACCAGGACTGAAATCAAGTGACAGTAAATGGCCTTGCCTTCACTGGATGTCTAGGGGGAGCCTACATCCTGTGTGCTTCAGGGAGAGCTGCTTCACTTTCCCTTGGAAATCTTACTGGCTTTGTTTGAGATTTCTTAAGGAGAAGTACAGTAAGTGCCAGCAACACTCAAAATAGGAGAGCATTACTGTAAGGACAGTTCACTCATCAAGGTCATTATGAGCTGCTTCCGACTCCACAGGAAGGAGTGGTGCAGGAGAATGCAAATCCTCCGTCTTAAGCCCCTCATCCTTTAATCAGGAGCAGTTTCTCAGGCACTGAATATGTGCACAGCACTGTGTTCATTGCCAGAAAGATACTTCCTCCTCCCTTGTCATCAAAGGACTGATTGGGTTGGAGATTGGAAGCACAGAATGAAAAACTGTATTCAGAAGCATTGAGTTCTGAAGAACAGATTATAAGAGTGCTGAGAAGTCTGAGAAGGGAGGGATCGGGGGATGGTGGCAAATCTGCGGCACACATGCTGCAGCAGGCTGTTTGTGTCATTGAAAGATGAGCCATCACTGGATTAGGGTGCTCTGCAGCCATAAAGTCAGGAACTCTTCGTGGAGTAGAGGAGGGCAATACACTTTGAGTACCTTCAGGTACCGTGAGAACTATTTTTAATCCTCCCAATACTCTCATGAAGTTAGTACTGTTACTTAGCTCTCCTGCACAGTGAAAAAATACTCAGAAATATTAAATGACCCTCTAAGACTACAGAGCTCAAAAGTGCTGGAATTAGGCCTTCATGTTAAATCTTCAGAGCTCATAGTGTACACTAGCTATCTCTCCTTCATCAAAATTCAATTTTCTCTGCTCCGGAATTTACCCAAGACCCATACAGTTGAAAAGACGGGCTAACGATGAGGAATCCCAAATGCAGCTAAATTTACCAGCCCAGGACTGCTTTCTCGGTGAAAGGGAGCTTAGTCCTGTGTGGTGGAGTGACACCGGGCCAGTCTCACTGCAACAGTGCACCATGAAGAGCTCTTCACCACCAGCTCTTTGTGGCCATCTGAAATCTGCCTTCCTGGGACTCCACCCTGACCCTCACCTCTGTTCAAGAATGTGAATGTTCCTCTTTTTTCACATGCTAACCCTTAGAGAATTTGAAGACCAGTATGATATCTGAAGGGTTCCTCTTCTCTAACTGAGGGTCTGGTTCAGGACAACTTTTTGTAGGAGCAATGTGTGTGATTGATTAGAACAGAGAGAGGAGTCAGCAAGACCAGGAGAAGGCCAGGGTCAAGGTCTAGGTGAGAAGGCAAATAAAGTCTGCCCTAGAGCAACAGAAACAGAAATGGGCATGAGAAGTCAGTTCCAGATATATGTGTAAGAGCACTGATAAAACTGGGTACTGGATATGTGAGGTAGAAGGAAGGGAACCCTGAAGCATGGCATGAATTCAGTTTCTGTCCCAGTCTGCTTTTTTCTCCCTACTTCCCAAGCTCTTTAAAAAAACGTTTTTAGTTTGAGACAGGGTCTTGTTGAGTTTATCTGTGCTGGGCTTGAACTTCTGGTCTTCCTGCCTCAGCCTCCCAGAGTGCTGCAATTACAGGCATCTGCCACCACACCTGGCTTCCCTTCCGCTTTGATGCCCATTTTTTTCCTTCATCCTAGAGTATACTACAAAGTCCAGGTAGGCTTTTCTGTGATTAAGTTTTTAAAAAAATGTATGCCTTACCTCTTGGTCATAAGCCACAGAAGCACAACTTAAAAATAAGGGGAAAAAGGGAAGTTACTGGTTCGCTATGGGAAGAGCAGAATGAATTTCAGATACATTTAAACAGGCTTAATGATAGATGATGGAAATCCAGTCTCTCTTCATACCTTGGCTCTATTTTTCTTTCACTTTTTTGACTCCTATTTTGTCTTGGTGGTGGTAGAGTTGTCCACGAAAGCTGCAAACATGTTGTATCACAATCATTTCCAACAATTGTGATAAAAAAGTGTTACAAAGCAAGTGCTGTTCGCTACATTGGCCTGAGTCAAATTGTGTGGATGCAAGGATGCATAGTCTAGATCACAGAACCAAGCCTGAAGCTGGAATTCAGATTAGCCCAAACCAAACTACACAGAAGTGTTAGCTCCTCTAGGAAAATGAGGGTGAAATCCCTAGAAAAAGGGACATATAGTGGCAATAATACTGGCTGCAGGAGTCTAGAGCATTTCGTTTTCCTCCAGTATTACTGAAAAATAATACCAACCCCCCCCCTTTTCTATCCATAAGGTGTAAAGCAGCAGGCAATGCTTGAACTAATAGAAAACAGCGTTTATTTTTCTATCCATCATCACTCTCACAACCACACTGAACCACAAGCAGAGATTTTGTTCATTAGCATGCCGCTGTCTCGGTATGCAGGAAGGCTCTCGGGGCTGTCAGGAGATTGCCCAAGTGGGTTTAGGAGCACAGCCATTTGGTCACCTTTCGTGGAACGCTTTTCCAAGGACCTGAGTCCTCAGGTGTCTCTGAACCCATAGGAGAGGAAACTGTCTAGGACCATCACGCACAGGAGCCCCTTCCTTGGCCTTCATTTCAGAACCCCCAGTGGCACCAGAGGTCTGAAATTGTTTAGCACAGTTTGTTGTTGCCTGCTGGGTACACAGCTCACATGCAGCGATAGCCCATAGAAAATAAATAGCTATATCAAGGATTTTAATAGCTTTGAGTTAAGCTAAATAAGGTAAATCTGTTGTATATTTTCTCACAAAATAACATGTATTCTACGTCTTTCCATTTCTCTAGAAGGTAAAAATTGTTTGAGAATTTGCCCAGTGTTGGGAAGAATGAGACACAATCACCTGGAAGTAGTAGATGTGGCTTGCCTTTTTGATCTGTTCCATGCGTTGTCTTCATCAATGCCAGTGTGGGGTTTTAATTTTTTGTTTCAATTTCTCTCATTTCCTTCTTACTCAAAACCTATTCATTCAACCAGTGCTTTTTGAGTGGCTGTTAATATGGCAGTTACTACACTTTCTTTGTGCATAATTCAGCTGGGCAAGAAAGGGTAAGGTCTTGACATTTGTTCAGGATTAGGTTATTGGAAAATGACATCAAATATATTTTTATTGGTTTTATTTTTGAAATAGCCTCCTTAAGACAACAAATGTATTTTTATTACTGTTTTTTCTATTTATTTCTGTTCTTTTGAGCACATTTTATTGCTAAGACCATGGTGATGAGGGGCACATTTCTTATTGGAGTAGAGGGCAGAGGACTAGTACTCAGCTCCCAGAGCTCTGTCTCTTTATGTTGAAGTACATTTTTATTTACGCCAAGCTATTCAAACTGGTTTCATCTCCCCTTATACTTCAGACTCAGTTCCCTTCTGAAAGCTTTTCCATGTGTAGCCTGCGGGCAACCATGAAAAGAAAGGTCTTCCTGATCTAGAAATTGATGTCCTTTCTTGAGTTCTATGGGTACCATTCCTCAAACCCAGGGTGTCTTACTAGTCACTTTTCAGAGGTGTTATTAAAAGTGTCTAAATGTAGCTGTTGCTGGAGTTTGCCGAGTATCCTAATATGCTACTCTGTTGAGAAGTTTGCCTGCCACCCAGTTCTGGGTAATACTGGCCAAGTCTCTGTGTATCTGCTCATAGTAGGAAGGATGTTTTGGGGCGTCCTAAAGTGTCTCAAGCTAGCTATGGTTTTTGGTTGCTGCTGTACTTGTGTTAATTGGAAGTTTGTAGAATTACTGTTATATCTAAATTGAGTGGAAATTTTGTTCTTACATAATGGTTGCATTGTTGCCATTTTAATTACTGCTTAGCTTCTTTGGAGTTCTTCCTTAATTGCCAAGCTGTTTTTCCACTGGGAAGCAGAACAGGGTGGGGAAGTTGTATGAAATTGCGGTTGATACAGACTCTAGTCTAAAGGACACTGCCTGCCTAGTTCAAATACTAATTCTGTAATTTGCTGGCTGTGTAACCTTTGGAAGGTTAGTTAAGACCCATAGGGTGCTATGAAAAAAGGGCAGGATTAACATTCTATAGGCCTGAGGGGGAAACAAAACAATTTGTGTAAATGCTTAGTAGTGTGGTGCCTGGCACATGCTGGGTACTGAAAAGGTAGTTGATAAGTGGGAGGTTATTTTTAGTTTTGATTGCTGTCTTTTTTAATATTGAGAATAATTTCTCCAAAAGTTGGCCTTAGATTGTTTCCTTTTCTTTTGTTTTGTTTGTTAGTCCCAGCTGGGTAGAGTATGTTGCTAATGAGGCCAGCCACTGGGTCCCTTAAAAGGAATTCCTACCTTTGGCCACTTAGCCCACTGTGGATAGCTTTCCCTCACTAGGATATCCTAGTTTGTTTTAAACAAAACATGTAAGGAGAAGGAAAGAAAGGAACGACGGTGACATTGATGATAGAAGTTAATCATTCTAGAATGCCTGTGGCACATGAAGGGCACCTGTTATGCCCTGTGTGACATTTGATAGTGCATTACTCCATTTAATTCTCTAAACAGTCCTAAGAAGTGAGGACTGTTAGTACTGTATCCCCTTTTACAGATGGCAAGATAAAGGACTACAGATGTTAAGTGGTAAGTATGCATTGTCAATGAATAGTAAAGCCGAACTTTGAACCTAAAATACTACACATCTATCACCACTAATGGGAAATCAAAAACATGAGCTGTCACAGGGAGAGGGACAAGGTAATGTCCATTGGTGGAGAACTGGTCTGCACAGTGGTCTAAGATACTGGGTCTGTAGCTCTGTTTTTTGTATCTCTATGTTACTGTGTCTACAGAACAGTCAGGGAGAAAAGAGGCATACATAATCCCCGGCTACTTGGAAGAGACTTGGGCAATGATGGAGTTTGGCAGTGAGTTCAAGAACAGTGCAGTGTAGATAGGGGCAGCAGTTTAGAAAAGTTTGCCTAACACTTCATTTGTGTGGATCTTGATCCAAAGTGTGATGTAGCCAAGTACGAATTCAGCTATGTGTCAAAAAGAAAAGTTAGATTGTTTCTGTCTAATTATTATTTTACTTATGCCTTTAATTTATATGTTTAAAAAGTACCACTCCGTATTTTCTCAGTATGGCTTGGATAATGGTATAAAGGTTGCCCCTGGAAAAATTCTGGGACTGCAAATGACTGTGTAGTCTCTCTCTTAAATCTCCAGGGACATATAAATTGAATTGGCTCAGCAGTGAACAGAATTTATTGCAAAATCACACTTAGTGCAGAGAAAGCATATGAAGGCTTTCTGCACCTTCTTTTAATTTATTAAGTTATACTCGCTGTAGTTTCTGGGTATAGCCTATTAGAATTGCAGTACCCTGTGATTTGTATTAAAAACTTACTTTCTTGCCCTGGTGTTTATCTTCAGGATGGAAGTCTGCTTTGGAGAGCATAGAGTATTACTTCTCTGTTAGCTGTCGGCTGGTTATATGGGTTAGTGGTGGACGCTTCTGGCTGGAATCTGAAGGCCATTACCAGTTTCATTTTCTCTGACTGAGGGAAAGTTTTTTCTTCCAGTGACTCAGTCACTCTGGCTGCCCGTGATACCTCATTACCTTTATTGTCACCGCCATCATCATCATTGTCACCACGACCACCACCACCACAACCGTGTCTTATTTATCACGTGGTTAGTAGTTAAGTGCTTGGGCTCTGGAGATAGACTGCGGAAGTTTCTGCCTGCACGCTTCCTGTTTCCAGCTGGCTCACTGTGATCAAGTGACCACGCTTCCTAAGCCCTCAGTTTTCTCATCTCTAGGACAGGAACGATTGGACTGTATGAGCACTGAATGGCTATAGAATGCCTGGCATGCTGTCTAAAGCAGAGCAGGGATTCTGTCATTGTCACTGTTACTAAATTGTTAAATGTGTTGAAACTATTTCTTAATGACTTGGAGATAGATCCTGGTAAGATAAATACAGGTAAATTCTATCTCTAGAAACATATATAAGAAAACATATTCATTGACATGAATATTTAGCAGATTTCATGTTCAATATTTCTGCTGCAGCAGGAACTGGAGCATACCTATAGCCAAGAACACACAGCCAAAGGGCTAAAACACCTTAAAGTGGTCAAGTCTTAAGAGTATTCAGCTAAACAGCACTGCTAAACTTAGCTTGAGTTAGTTACATTGTTGGGAAAGTACATGGAATACTTCAGTCTCCCTGGAAGCCATAATGCAGGCATTGTCATGATTTTTGTCCCTTTGAGTTGATCCTTACAAGCTTGGTTCTGTCCTGTGAAGATGGAACTCTTGAGAGGCATACCTCAGAGCAGATGAAGTAACTGTTTATCGTAAGACAAAGCCATCCTCAAAGAGACCTTTTATTTTAGGATATTGCTCTGACCTCTGAACCTCAGTCTAGTGGAACAGTATGTGATTTGTCTGTGTAAGAAACCTTGCCTGGAGCAGACTAACCATTTCTAAAGGGTGAATTGGATGCCTTTTGCTTCTTCCAGTATAAAAGGTATTTATAAATCATGATATCAACTACTAGCACACTTGATAACTGTGTGCATTTGCTACTACCTAGCTAGGTCAGAGGGAATTAGAATATCCCTGTAGTAGCTGGGATTGTATACCACTTCCTAGTTCTGTGTTCTTGGATGAACTGTGGGCCTCAGAACAGCACTGAATTTAAGCCATATGGTGTTACAAGTATTAGATATTGTCATGTGTGGCCCTAGGTAAGTGCTCAGCAAACAAAGGCACTCCTGCTTAGTGCTGTTGACATGCCACTGGCTGGCCTCTGTGATGCTTAGGCCTTCCGTGTTGGGCCATGGAGTGCTGGCAAGTATGGCCTATTAGCCTCATTTCAAAACTCATTCTCTTTGGCTCATTTGCTCGAACCAGACAGAGATGAATGGCCCAGCCCCCAAGGATTGGGCAGCACATGTTTCTGGCACCTTTGGCTCATTGATTCCGCCTCTTGAATTCAGGGAATGCTTGGGTGTTCCAGGCAGGGGACTCCTGAGACCCAGGGAACCTTGAAAGAAAGTAATTTGGCATGAACTCACCTCCTAATTAAGAAGGGCCAAGAGCCTTGTGTTTTACTATTCTTTCTTTCTAGACTTTTGCCATTTATAAATAGGAACAAATTTCTCTTGGACAGAATGTTTGAATTTGATGGGAGAATACAGTGATTAAGGATGGCTGAAAAAAATACTTGTCCACATAGGAACTTTTCCCTGTACTTTTTCATCCAACTTTCCAATGTTACTCAATGCCAGTCATTATGGATCATTGGTCTGAGCTATTACCTGGCTCCCCTTTCACTCATGAGTCGCAAGGCACTGCAGGGTAGGCGACTGCCCCCTTGCCTTGTCCTCCTGTCCTACCCTTCTCTGCCTTGCACTGATTGCCAGCCACACTGACCTTCCTCCCTCTAAAAGGCCGTGCTTTTTCCCATCTCAGGGGCCTACTGGGGACTGGCCCAAGGAAGTCCCCTCGTTCTACTCAGGTCTCATGCAGACTTCGGCTCTTCAGAGAACCTTCCCCCCACATCAGACACATGGTACCTGCTTTTTGTTTCTGTTGTACTTATCAGTACTTGAAGATATCATATGTATGCATTTATTTCTCTTTACTAGTAAGGAAGTTTCATGAGGCAGAGGCCACAGCTGTTTCATTGACCAGTATCCTCAGTGCCTAATTATTATAGGCACTCAGTAAATACTTGTTAAATGTGTGCATGAATAAAAAACTTTCAAGTAACATTAGGAATTACCCATTTAAGAGGTCTTCAAACTTTTCAAAGCCAGTAGCCCCTTGTTTAGTAATTGCGTGAATAAAACCCATAGAAGGAAAGATGGGGGCTTCTCCCAGCCTCTTTGGCAATCTTTGTGTGGGTGCTTTGGGTTCCATTTGGAAACCGTGATCGAGTTCAAGTTCTTCATTTATACAGATGGTGAAGGTGCTGCTGAGAGAAAGCAGGCCACTGTATTCCCTATGTCACAGACAGAAATTCGCACAACTTCTGTGTCAGCCTCTGCCCAAACTTTGTGGTGACTTTTGCCCTTCCCTTGAACTCTCGATGGTAAAACAGTTCTCTTCCCAGCAGTACAGCACCAAAGCACTGTATTAGTTTTGTAGTTTCCATACATTTCTCCTTTAACAGCCACAGTTGATGCTCCTGGGGGAGGTAGGCAGGATAACCATCATCACCTCCATTTGTGATGAAGAAATTAAAGTGCAGCCAGGCGAAGTGACTGGCGGTGAAGTGCAGACCGGAGCAAGAGTCCCTAGAGCTCTTAGGGGTACGCCCTCCTGCCTGTTTCAGTGTCTTCCTTAAGACAAGAGACCCACTTCTGTAATCTGTACCCTTGTGGCCTTCAGTCAGCGAGTGCAGCTTCAGTCTTCTTTAGGAAGTAAAGAAAATATTAACAGTTATCTTCTGTATTTAGAGTTTTATAATTTGAAGACCTTGGGCAATGACTTCATTTCATAGAGCAGGCAGTAAAGGCCCTGGGAGTGCAGGAGACTTGCCCAGTGACGTGAGGCACATTTGGGCCCATTGCCTACCTCCTGACAGGCATTTCTGTCCATACTTCTTAGCAGGGGAGAAGTCTTTTTTGGGTTGAATGGCTCACTTTTCAGAGGTACTTTGCTTGGTTCCTTTAGAGGTTAAATGGCTTTCAGCTTAAGTGGTCATCAGAATCACTTGGGGTGGATAAATGGATAGATACTCAAGTTGGGACTATCACTGTTAGGTGGTGAACCCATGGCATGCATCCCCCAGCAGGCTGTCTGTATCTTTGAAAGCTCTGAAAGCTTTCCAACCCTGATCTGTGGCTTCCCGTAGAGTCGTAGCTACCAAAGAAGGGTTTGGCGCTATTTTTTTCTTTTTTTTTTTTTTTTTAAGCAAAAGTTTCATCTTACTTAATAGTGACAGAATATCAAGCATAGGCAAACTATGGCCCACAGAACAAATCCAGCACCCACTTGCTTCTGTGTAGTTCATGAGGCATGTGTAGTACCTTTGGATGCACATTTGCGATTGCCTGATTATAGGTAATGCCAACTTTGAACTCCATTTGAACTAAATAGCATCCTCCCTCTAAACAAAAGAAGGTATCCATCTAATTAATAGACTTGTATTTCAAAAGTTATACTCTATTATTATATTTAGAATTTTGTCAGTTCTGTGAAAATTAATTTTCTCTTATTGTCTAAGAACCTGTGCAATATTGATTTGCCTCTTGGCCTTAAAGCCTAAAATCTTTACTCTCTGGCCCTTTATAGAAAAGCTTGCTAACCCTCACAGCAAGCTTTTATATTGATGTACTTTCCTTTTTATTGTATGGGATTGCTTTCTCTTTTTATGATTTCCACAAATCACTTACGGGTTTGTATTATAAATATAATATATTCTACTCATAACAAGTTTACAAAGGTACTTAAGGTAAAAAAGTGGCTGGTCTTGTTCCCCACCGTTAAGTCGCACAGTTTACAATGTGCCTGTGCCCTGACTTTGTAGCTGTGAGACCTTAGTTAACCTCTCCAAGCCTCAGGTTCTCCAGCTGTGAAACAGTGATAACAACAGCTCCTACCAAGCAGAATTTTTGTGTACATTATGTGAGATAATTTGTGTGAATTGCTTAGCACTTCACATGGTGCACAGTTAATGCTTAATGGTCTATAACTAATTTTAAAATTCTCTCCTTTTAATTTGTATATACACGTATGTTTACCAGCTGTTTAGAAAAGGTGGAATGTGATATTTTGCAATAAAGTTTCCTAGGTGATGCACGCACATATAGAAACAGCTGCAGCATGTCCCAGTAAATGGATAATTGGTGAAAGGTTTCATATTTGCAGGACAGAAATCATCTTCCATCTCATGGTACAGAGTAGGGAAAGGGGGCAGTAATGGTTTTCTATAATGAACCTGTTATAGGGCTATCTCTATGTGCCGAAGTAATATTTTATTTTCTGTTTTGCAGGTCTATAACTCGAACAAAGACAGTCAGAGTGAAGGGAGTAAGTATGATGCTTCAGTACTTTTCTACAGCCAGGGTGAGGAGTGGGCTTTTAGAAGGCGCTACTCCAGGGATCAACCACCAGGAGGTGCTGTGGGCATGTTGAGTCAGCCCACGCACTAAGTATATCGTGAACCTCTTCCACCATGGCTGTCTTCGTGGACTTCAGAGGGCCACTCATTGAGCATGACTGGCAAGATCACCAGGGTAGTGACACTTTGCACTTAAATAACACTTTACATAGCATTCTCGTGTATATTATTTCACTTAATTCCATGTTTTAAAACTGTAGCTCTAGTGAATACTTAAAAAATCACTTAATCCACCAATACCCAGTACCCTCAGGGCCTTGTATGGGAAAGCCACAGTTACCCTGGCCTCCTGCACAGTCTGCCCAAAGGACTGGAGAGACGACAACTGTCTTAGGTGACTGCTTACTGTGTTTTTTTTGGAGTAGAAAGAGTCAGATAGTGAATACAATACTGCTGCTCTATGGTGGAAGTGTCCGAGCAGCCTTCTTAGAATGGATAACACATTTGCCCTGCAGCAGGCTCAGAGCAGTCCGGTGAATCCTCACTTCCAAGACCACTGTAACCTCCTAAAGGCAATGAGATTATAATCAAACTCCTACTGGTGAAGTGTTTGGACTGATTATCTCCTCGGCGCATATAAGAAAGAAACAAATTCCTTCCAGGCTGTTACTAAAGTACAAGGGAAATCTTGTGCTCTGGCTTCAGATTTGCTTTGTAAAATCCACTTGGGAAAGAAGCCAGAGGTGCCCCCAATGTAGTATCAGGAAAGTCAGTAAAACAGGACCTCTCCAGAGGGACAAAAGGTTGAGCTAGCTTTCTTACTTTCTCTTTCTCTTTCTCTTTCTTTTCTTCTCCTTTTCTCCCTCCCTTCCTTCCTTAATGCCAGAATTATGGACAGAATTTTTTTCCCTTTCATTTTCCCTAAAATACAAATTCTACCAGGAGTTTATGGAATATAAAATGTTACATAGTTTGCGGTCACTGCTGTTGATAAGATAGAAGTCCTTTGTGACTGGAAAAAAAGTTGTCTCCTCAAGAATTGAACAAGGAAAATAGTTTTGAGCCTGTGTTCAAGGAAACAAAGAAGTAACCCTGCACCCAAATCAGAAAGG
The DNA here is from genome assembly GCA_004027595.1 of Dinomys branickii. Classification (NCBI taxonomy): domain Eukaryota; kingdom Metazoa; phylum Chordata; class Mammalia; order Rodentia; family Dinomyidae; genus Dinomys; species Dinomys branickii. The sequence continues at coordinate 34,353 of PVLD010015756.1, forward strand.
ATTGTTTTAGAGCATCTGCAGTCAACTCTGGCTAACTTAGCCAGAAACAACTGCACAGCAGTGAAGAAATGCAGAAAGCGGCAGCAGAATAACTCATAGGAAGGTAAAGAGCAGAGACACAGTCTTGCAAATAGACCAGCTCTAGGGCCTAGGAACCAGGACCCAAGGCAGAGGATCTCCTGGGTAATATTAGGGTCTTTACCTCACTTGTCAGAGGACTTACATTCCCAAGAAAGTTACCATCAGGTTGATCAAGCCTGGGCCCACACACAGAAAACCACTAATATTGACTGACAGTTTCATGAGTGTGGAGCAGGTAGTTTCCCAGAGGGATGTCTGAGGAGTTACAAGGACAAGAGAGATGGGTGCCACGCAAGATAAACAGACTCCTATACCGGTCTTCATCTGTACTATAGGCCACGAGAGCTGTGGGTGATGAGGCGCATGTGAATGGAGACCCTTGGCCAGAAGTTTACCCGTAACTTTTGACTTTGCTGTAACTTCTGAACCTGCTTCTCCCTGCTTAACTGCCCATGGGTTAGAAAGATTCTGTTTGAAATGATTCTTTCGATGGATGTGTTGTTTGGTTCTATCATTTCTGTTAGGCGTTGTTTTGGAATATGTTTTGGAAAGCTTTAAGAAGGGATTATCTCCTGAGCCAGTAATTTGCAATAGAGAAGCTTATTGGAGCATTGGTGATGATAGCAAAGAACCGGAGGAGAGAATGTAAATATCAAGTAGGGAGCAGGTTAAATAAATTATGGGATAGTGTGCAACCTTTTAAAAAGCACAAGGGAGACAGTGATATATTTGAAGAAGAGTGCCCATTGTATGTTAATTGGATTTTTCAAAAATTAGGCATAGACCAGTGTTCACAGTAAAATACATTTTCTGAGTCATTGAGGTATTTGATCGAAAAAAGTCAGGGTACATTTATTATCAGTGAAGGATGGATTATTGGAAGCCATTGGCCTTGTACATTAAATATTTCTCTGCAGTATGTATTATCTACAATTAACATTTTACAGTAATAGCTTTTGACGGGTAGCATTAAATGACCATTTACTATGTGTCAGGCACTAGGGATGTATTACATACCTTAGAATATTTACTGTTTGCAACATTCTGTGAGATAAATATTGTTGAACTGCTCTATAGATGAGGAAATAGAGGCAAATAAACTCAACAGACACAATTTAGTCTAAATTTTGTATGGTCCCAAAGGCTCTATGCTTAAACACAAAGATATTCTACCTCTCCCAATAAAAGAACAATATAAAAGGTTCCATTTTGGAAAACAAGTGAGATTTGCTTGACTTGGACGTCTGATGGTCATTCAAGTCATCTAGCAAGCGAGAGAGAAAAAGATGAAGTAATAAAAATTGGTCATTTCTTCAGGAGTAATGGAAGGAGGATTTGTTTCTGTAGGATATTGTTATTCACTGGTTTCCAGACTGGTAAAACCGCAGTAGGGGTGTGGGTTAGTGTGCTTTACCCTTTTGGCGTTAGGATCTCCCTTCCACATCAGGCTGTTCCTTCTTCGTCTCCCCAGCTGTGCTGTGGCGTCTCTTCATGGCAGCAGGTTGCAGTGTCACTGTACACCGCCCACAGAGCTCACCTGCCCAGGTAGATCGCTGTCCAGGGTCTTCATTGTCTAGCAACCCTTGTCTTGCAACTCTTTTTGTGTTTGTGCTGTAGGCTATACTCTTTTTTTAAGAAATCAATCTGCTAGGAGTTTAAAGTAGGGAATTTACTATTTTCACAAAATTACACACATCAAACGTCCAACCCAGATATGTAGCATTTGGCTTTCTCGAAAATGTTTTGGTGGGAATTTGAATGCAAATATTCTATCACATGGTGAGAATGTTTTGAAGGTACAGATAACAAAAGGAAATTCCCTTGGAGGCACTCTTACATTTGTTGCTTTTATTTTGGAGTTTCTCTCAGGGTACACATCGCCTGTGGGGTATAAGACAGGGGCATAAATAGTGTTTGTCAATTGCTGGTGTTTTTTAAATGCCCGGTTGTCAGCAAGAGGATGCCCACAGGTAAATACACGCACACTTGTCTGCAGAGCCTTTCCCTTCACTTTATTGTTCTCTGTTCTCTGGTCTCAGGCATAGAGAGTAAAGTTAATCATCCTTCCATGTTGATGCTACATCATCCAGGGGCCCTTGTTCATTCATTCTTTCATGTCATGTCATTTTACATATTCACTTATTCCTTTTAATTATTTTCCCTACTTGTGTTCCTCTTCCATCTTCAGAAAAAATTTTAGAATTCATCCTTGAAGATTTTATGTCTTCTACCTACCTGTGGTTTTAGGTTACACATGTGGTTATAGGTCTCGTTCTGATCTTTCTTTATCCCTTCAGCATTGTGTTAGGAGTTGTCCATATAACTCTGTGTACCTGTAGGTTGTCACGTCTGCCTAAAACTGGGCCACGGTGTATTTGATTTTGCAGAGATGAACTCCATCTCGTATCTCCAGCTCCAATTACCATTGTCAATGCAGTGAGCACCTCTGTGCATGTCCATTGACATGTGAAGTTTGTTAGGTTAAACTCGCCATAGAGTTCATTTCAATGCCCTCGTGTTGCTCTCCAGCGTGACAGCCCACAGTCCCGTCAGCTCTGCATATGAGTGCCTGCTCTCTCTCTGACCCTCTTGTCAGCCTTCTAACTTTTTGATAAATACAAGATGATAAATCTGGCGGATGCAAAATGATAGTTCATGGTTTCTGGTTGCGTTTCTCTGGTAAATAATGAATTTGAGCTAGTTCCCTGGGTTTGGTTTTTGTTCGTTGCCTATTCTTGTCCCGTGTTCATTTTCCATACCAGTTGACATCTTTATTGATTTGTAAAGTTCCTTCGATTACAGTACTAGTTAATCCCTTGTTTGTTTTAGATATCTCATATATGTATTCACATCTGACCACCCATTAAAATTATATGCAGCATCCTTGGTTGTCCATAGGGCTACATTTTCATACCTTAACATCTCTCTTGCTTGCTTTCCAGTTTATAATTTTCAAGTTGTATTTTGAAGAAAGCCTTTTTGCCTCACAAAGATAGATGACTATGTTTTCTTTCATTATCTTTTACCTTTAGGTTTCTGATTTTACTGTATGTGATGTTTCATCCATATGAAGAGTCAGTTTTCCCACTAATATCTACTAAACTCCATTCTTTCCTCCCTTGGTTGATGGTGCCAGCTCTTTTATGTTAAGAGAACTCACTGTTAATCAGGTTTAAAAATACATATTTTCTCTTGCTATAAAAATACAATGAACTTGTTCTAAAATATTAAAGGAATACAACAAAATACTTTTAAAAACTCAATAAAAATAATCCATATTAGCAATTTCAAAGATACTTCCTTATTGCCTTTTCCCCCTGAGGTCTTATGTGTATTTTGCCAACGTCAGTATGTATTTCTACTTAATTGGCATTATACTAAATGAGTGTAATACACTTGTTTCCATTTTGCTTCAGAAAATTTATAAACTATTTTTCCCATATCATGAAAATTGTTTATTACTGTCAATTGTAATGGTAAATGTTTAATGTTCTGTCATGGAATTATACCTTAATTATTGATCCTTTGTTATCATGGGACTTCGCTGTCCTTTCCACAGTTTTGCTGTTTTGAATAACATAGGCCTGTGCGTCCTTGACCGTCAGTGTGTATATGTGTCAAGTTCTTTCCTTGGGGTGGGTTTGGCCTTGGGGTTGGAGAGAAGTGTTTCCATGGAGTATACTGCACGAAGGGTATAGACTAGCCTGCTGGCTGTGGAGCCTTGGGTAAGTGCTGGGCCTCTCTTGGTCATCTATTCCTCTTTTGTGAATTGAGGATATAAATACCACAATTTAATAAACTCAGTGTGGAGATTAAAGTTCAGTGCAGTTTCTGCCATGTTGGGTAATGCCTGAATACTCTGGGCTGTTGCCCTTCATGTACTCTAGTCACTCCCTCAAGGAAAAAAGGAAGAGAGAGGAGGAGAGAGGAGGGAGAGGAAAGGGAAGGAAGAAAGAGACACTGCAAGAGCGAGAGAGAGAGAAGGGAGGGGAGAGAGAAGCTTCTAGGTCAGCAGGACTGCTCTTAAAAGATTCAGGAGAGCAGGAGAGGAGAGAGCCAGCCCCCCTGCCTCTTCTCAGTGGTGCCTTATGAAAGTCCATTTAATTCTGGTGCCTGCATCGCTCAATGTCAGTATCACACACACATTTAAAATTACCATTTAGACGGAGATATTAATAGTTATTTTAATGTGTATGGGGACACAGTCACTTATAAACTTTATGATTTTAGAAATGTTATTGTTAATACAGGGGTCAGCTTTTTCACGGAAGGGCCAGAAGGTAAGATTTTGTATTTTTGCTAGACCATTCACCCTCTGTTGCTCTGTGAAGGCAGCCATACTCAACGTGAAAACAGTGTGGGTGTTCCTAATAAAGATTTATTTACAAAATAGACAGCAGTTTGTCCCATGAACTTCAGTTTGTTAATCTTTGCTCAATACAAGATTAAATGTTTAAAATCCTCATCTATTTAAGATGGGATGGAGTTTTTTCAGGGAGCATGAAAGTGGTACATAAATGGCTGCCATGTGCAGAAATGCTGTTAAAACAGCTACGTGTGCAAACAGTAAAGGGGCTGAGAACAAGGTGGCTGTGTCAGGAGAGAAACCGGTGGCCACGCCCACACCCCCATGACTTGCTACACGCACCGCCGCTCGCCCTGCTGCTCTGAGATCCACAGAATCATTGCTCTTTTCTGTTATCCTGTCGTATATATTGAACCCTCTGGGACCACAAGGAACATCACCATTAGCCTCCAACTCCTACCCTGTCTGGTTCTTTGCTGGTGAGAGGCCGTTACAGACCCACTTTCAGGGTCCTGTTACATCCACTGTCGTCCTTCAGCCCCTCGTTCAGATCTAAGCCCCAGTGGTGTTCATTAAGGCTTATCTTGTCTCAAGTGGACAAGACTGAAGGCCGAGAGGAGATGGACAGAGACGTCGTTACTGTGCCTCTGTTTGCCCATCTTGGTCCCCTGATCGTACATTCCTTTCCAGGGAAGCTATTTACTTCAGCTTCCCTTGATCTGTCCAACAGAAGAGATTTATTTATTCCCTAAAGATTGCAGGTACAGAAAGCCTTAGTGGAAGCCAAGGCCTACTATTTTGGAAAGGGTTCTGAGGCCATCGTACTTTCTTACTAAATGCCCCGGTCTCATAAAAGCAACTGAGGGCGGAAAAGGTGAGGTGTTTTTTTCTTTTTTTCTTTTGCTTCCTGTCACCTTTGGGCTTTTACTGTAAGGACACCCGCAGTGGAGAGGGGGGCGAGGCAGTCACTGGTCAGCAGGATCCCTTTGGGATCAGAGCCATGGAGGCTGCCAGGTCTCTCTTGGTGGGTGGCTTATAAATAGAACATTTCCCATTTTAAACCTGAGAAGAGTGGAAGGCATTAATGGGTACGGTGGCCTGGCCCCCTGTGCACCGGCCCACGCGGCAGTCAGCTGAGTGTACCTCCCCCTCCCTCTTTCCGTCCTGCCTGCCAGGGCTGGGCTGATGGGACACGCACTTGCCTGGCAGGAGACCTCCTTGCCAGCTCCTTCGAATCTCCTTGGCCCTTTTTCTTCCTTTGTCGCCCTCTCTCCTGTTCTGGGTGCGTTTCTGTGGCCACTACTTCGTCTTCGGAGCCACAAGTCATAGTCCTAACTGGTTCTAGGGGCTCATTCTCTGCACCTCCCTTTCATTAGGCATTGCATGTGCAGCACAGTAGCTGTGGCCACGCTGAGCTTGAATTATATTTAGTTGAGCAATACCAGCCCAGCTCTAGAGTGACCTGGTTGGGGGCAGGGAGAGAGAGGAAGGGCAGGAGTGGCGTGTTTGCTCAGAGGCTCTGTGCTGTGGGTTCTCAGCTATTCTGTTTGGTGAGACCATGCCCCGTGAAGATGTGATGGGGGTAGTGTTCCTTGGACATCAGTGTGTGGACAATCAGAAGCCTTCATGCTTATCCTAAAAGACATGAAGCAAGTCTGTTCTCTAGACTCACAGATGCAGCCAGTGCCTGCCTGTACCATGGCCTAGTAGCTCCCTTCCCCTCATGACCTGGGCTCTGTACTGACAGCAGGCTGCAGGCTACAGACTGGACAGGTACAAGCCATTGCTTGGCATCCCATGTTCAGTATTAGTCAGGCAATAGTAAGCAGGCCTTGTCTGCAGCTGTAACAGCTACTGGCCAGTGTGAGGATTTGTTGAAATAGGGACTGAAAAATTTTCCTCCCTGCCACCAGATGCAGGCTTTTGGTTACTATGGTTAATGTATATTGAGCACATACTACGTATTGGGTTGTATGCTTATTGTTTTACATGCATTATATCATTTGCTTCTTGCAAGAACTCAAAAGGTAGGTTAGTATTGACCCCATTTACAAATGGGAAACCTGACTGCAAGTTTGCACTTATCTGAAGGCATTGTTTTTCCACCCCAGTGAGAATTTTGGAGTGTGCAGCCTACTCTGCTTGTGAGCTTTAGCAGAGCCTCTAATGTAAAGTTCTTGTCCCTCTAGCCAGGGTAGAAGCATCAACTCTGAGCTATTGCATGGATTGGAATCCCAGCCTCACAGCTTATTAGTGTGACTTCGGAAAAGTAATTTCTCCAGGCATCAGTTTCTCTCTCTGTAGAATGGGGATATCTTTGGTTTGGGGGGAAGATGAACTGAGATTGGGATGAACATCCTTTGCTCAGTGGTGCCTGGGAGTATGCGCAGTCATTAGATGTTGCCCATTGCTGTTGTTGCTGTCAATAATGTCCTTTTTATCCCAAACCAGAGCCTATTAATATAAAAATGTGACACTGTGCTGTTTCTGCGGAATTCCCAGAGTGCCTTCACAGGCATGATCTTATGCAGTTTTTATAAAAGCGAGGTGGGCTATCAGAGAGGCAGAGCATACCCAAGGCTCACAGCCAAGGCGTGGTGACACCAGGGCTTTTGATTCCGAATGCCATTTCTTCCCCTGATCTTGCTGCTTCAGAAGTTACTGTGACCAGAGAACACATCAGTCATTCTTAGGGCCCTGGAAGGTGGTAGAATGGCAGATTAAGGCAGGAGCATGGCCTTGGTAGCGGGAGGTGGCCAGCTCTGTTTAAACTCTTCCACTGGCATGGAGCTGCTCATGCTCTCTCTTGGCTGAGAAATCAGTACAAAGCTACCTGGGCCTGAAGGCAGGGAAGAATTGAAGCCACTAGACTGTGATTGTGCTTCATTCTCAGGATGTTCAGATCCTCACGCAGGAAACAAATGGTCCTGATGAAGCTGCTTGGCATTACCGGAGTGTGTTAAGCCTTGCTGTATCACTGCTGTGCTGACTTGGAATTTCAGGGTGAACTAGGAAACTGTGCATGGAGAAACCCACAGTGAAACGTTCCATTCCTCCCAAACAGATGTATAGTCCTCAGCCTTTGCGATGCAAGAACTCAGATGCTGCCACTTTGGCTGTCTGACTCTTGCTAAGAATTGAAACACTCTACACTGTCTCAGAGCCTCCTTTGACTCAGGTGGAGAGCTGGTAGGTTTATTCCAGGCAGGGAAAGCACTTTCTTTTCCTGGTATCTGTCTTACTTTCTTAACTATCTTGTCTCTCTCAGCTTATTTTTCTGTGTGTTTGTCTCCTAGACACCATGAAAAAGAAAATAGATGCCTGTGTATTGGGTAGGCTAAAGGAAAAAAAAAATTCTGATTAGCAGTACTCTTGTTCAGAGGTCAGAGGACGAGTGTGACCCTTGTCAGTCCTTTCTGTCTCATGTGCTCCGCTCCGGGGCCCTGGACTCCAGAAGATACCAATATGTTCGGCCAGCTGCTCAACACTTGCAGTTTCAACGGTGTCAGGAGTTTTTACCTACTGGTTTCTGCTGTCTCAGCTGGTGAAAATATGGATTATGTTGTTCATTCAGGAAATATTTATTGGAATGCAGTAATGAATAAGTCAGATTAAGTATCTGCTCTCATAGATCTTATACTGTTGTCTGCATTTTAATTAAATTGATTTCAACTGATACATAAAAACGTAAAAATTGTATATACCATCAGGATAGCGTGTGTTGTCTCAATACATGTATATATTGTGTGATGTGGAACTTACACTATGGAGAGAAAGTGACAACAAAAGCAAACAATTAGACAAAGGTGTAATTTCCAATGAAGCCAAGCACTATGGAGAGGTGAAGAGCAAGGGACAAGATAAGAGAAAAGTAGCTGACTGGTTTAGCCCGAGCAGGGAGGTGACATTCCAGGGGAAGCCTGAACAAAGGGAAGAAAGGGGGCTTGTCAGAAGCTGACAGGAGAGCGTTGCCAACAGGGGGATGAGTGTGTGTAAAGGCCCCAAAGTGGAGGCAAGGACTGGCTGTGTTCTGTCTAGGAGTGATAGGAAGGACCACTGTGACTGGTGAGAGGGGTCCTGGGTAGGAGTGGTCAGACAGGCTGGGATTAGACCATGTGAGGTTAGGAGATAAGATTGTGCTCTTAGTGCTCTCAGGTATCTCTGGAGAGTTACATTAGGTGAATGACCTGATTGTATGTATGTTTTTAGAAGATCCTGGCTGCTGGTGCGGAGTACATAGGGGACAGAAGCAGAAGCAGCTGGGAGGCTAGTGCAGCAGTCTGGGAAGGGGATGATGGTGGCATGGGCTAGGGTATTGGCTGGCAGTAAGTATGGTAGGGAGTCATTGGATTCAGGGTTTGTTTTTCAGTTATTACTGACAAGAGTGGCTAAGGGCTGGATGTGGGGTGTGTGTTAGATGCAGGATCCAAGAAAGGAAGGAATTAAGGGTGGCTTGATTAGAACAGGAGCTGTTGCTGGTAGAATGTGGTATCTTCCTGTCTCATCCTTCCAGCCAGGTTGAGTATAATCCCTGGCCTGGGACACATCAGAAAGTAAGCTCTCAGATGTATTATCTGTGTATCACTGTCATAATTTTTTTATATAAACGTGTCACCTTCATTATTATTATTTACTTACTGTTTTTCTTTAAATCAATTCATTTCTTTAAATCAATTCATCATTTTTACCTTAGTTTATTAAAAAGGAAATATTCTGTGTGTGATAAATCAGTAGATTTCCAATAGTCACTGAAGTAAGTGCTCATTAGAAATGTTTATTAACCATTTGGAATAATTTAATAAACCGCTAGTGGCATAAGTCAACATTAAGTATTGTATTAGCCACTCTTCTGCTGCCAGGACAGAATATCTCACTGCTGCAACTTCAAAGAGGAGAGTGTTACATTGGCTCCTGGATTTAGAGGGCTCAGTCCCTGGCCAGCTGGCTCCAGGTGGAATGGTGCACAGGAAGGGCTTGGCGGAGCACAGCTGCTCACCCCACCCCAGCCGGGAAGCAGAGAGGGAGGAGCCAGAGCAAGCCCAGGATACATCTCCCTGACTGGGCCCTACCTCATCACCACACACTCAGATACGAACCTAGCAGTGGGTTAATCCACTGAACAGTGGCAACCCCCAATGCACAGTCACTTCCTCGAAAGCCCTACCTGAACACATGAGACTTTGGGAGGGCACTTCAGACCTAAACCATAGTAGCTGTCAAGACAAAGTTTTGTTAGATCATTAATGTCCAGTGGGGAACATAATTAGCATAGATATTGACAGTTGACTAAGTCAACACTCATTTTTGTTTTAACTTCGGCAGGGATGGTTTGAGTTACTTAGTGTAGGTGAGTTACTTGAATGTTTTTCCAAGTGAAGTTTTCATCCCTATTAAAACATGATTTCTGGGAGAGACCTAGGATTCACATTACAGCAAATACGAGATGTGATAAAAAACGTGGTGTTTAAAATTTTTTAAAAATTACAATAAAAGACACGTTGTCATTAATCCCCTTCAGAATACTTTACCCTAGCCTCAAACACGGTTATGCCAGCCTTCTTTCCACTTTCTGAAGCAGTTCTGGAAGTTGTTTTTCATGAGCATCTGGTTTACTGTCATGGCCTCCTTGAGGTCCTGAATGGATTCAGAACACTGTACCTTTCATGGCCATTTTGAGTTGAGGGAAGAGCCAGAAGTCACTTGGTGCCAGATCTGGTGAGCATGAAGGGCAAAGACACACTGCAACGTTTCTACGAGCCTGCTTTTTCCTTGGGTGGCCCTCAGCAGCAGCACTCCGCACATATTTGATCATACCTCCTAAAGATACAAAAAAGAAACTCACAAAAGGCACCTTTGAGGACTGTTGCAGAAAGTGGCAAGAGGGCTGGAGATACAGCTTAGTGGCACAGCGCCTGCCTGGCAAGTGCAAGTCCTGAGTTCAGTTTCTCCCCTGCCCCCAAGGTAAGTTGAATTAAAAAAAAAGAAAGTGGCAAGAGTGATGGGGTTGAAGAGTGTGTTCAAAGCAGGGGTGCATATTTTGAGCTAAGCAGCAATTAAAATGGCAACAATGTAACCATTATGTAACAATAAAATTTCCACTCAATTTAAACATAGTAATTCCACAAACTTCCAATTAACACTGGCATGGCAATGTGTCTTTTACTGTAACACATTTTTAGAATTTAAAGATTCATTGTGTATTTCAATCACACCTCCTGCACCATTGTTTTTCCTGTTCCCTGTAGTTGAAAACTGCTGCTAGAATGCAAGGGGCAGGGTCCTGAAAGCCCGATTCCCTTCCCTTAGTCCTTTTCTGACTGTCCTCTGAATGAAAACGAGCTCCAGGTTTAGGCTGAGTCAGAATCCTGGTTCTGCCACTTACTAATGCTGGAAGTTCCTTAGCCCAAGTAAACCTAGGTTTTCTGTCTGCAAAATAAGGATAATGGTAATGATGATAAGAAGATGATGCTTTTAAATGTGTATCCTGGAGCAGTGTAGTGTGTCTTTGTGAGTGTTAGCTAGGCTTATCATCATCGTTACCACTTAACGTCATGAGCCTGGCTCTTCTCATCGTCAAAACTAAGCAGAGAGGTTGGAAAAATCAAATAAACTATAATGATTTGATAAACTATGTTACTCCTCATTATATTCATTAGTATGAAAACACTGCAAGAAGTAAGAAGAGTTGCAATATTATCCCATGGGGTTATTGTAAGAGTAACATGATCTTGGGTACAAAAAGCATTTCATCAACTAGAAAGTTTGATTCAAGTAATAGGATGTAGTTGCATCCTAATGTTGATAATGCTGGAACTGACCATTTACTGAATGTCAAAGAAGTTTTGTGGTATTCAAATAACTGTATAGTTCAGCTCACCCTCGTGACACCTTGGTGAGTTGCCCCTACTGTCCAAGTGAGAGAGTTGACTCTCAGAGAAATGAAATACCTTGTCTAACTTCATATCCAGCAAGAGATAAGGGAGATAAGATTCTAATCCAGGTCTGTCTGGCTTTAAAGCTTGTTATTTTCTTTCTGCTACATACCATTTCTTTCTGTGTTGATTTGGTTATGTTCACATTAATTTGTATTCTCTGAATACATTAGTACAGAGAGATGTGGCACGGTCTAGTGTATGGTAGTCTAGATGAACAGTGAACAAGCTCCCAAGGCACGGCTTTGGGATTATAAATTGGTTGTAGGTGATTGAAAAGCAGAGAATTTACATTTGAATAATGGAGAACCAATTTGCCAGCTTTTCTGGACCCCACTGGAAGAGTGACAGCTGCTACCATGGGGCCAGCTTTCCAGGGGCCACAGCTCAGGAAGCCAAGGCAATCCTGGGACTACACATGGTTAACAGCATGCCTGAGTTCCCTCTGGTTCCCTCTGACTGCGGAGTCAATTACACACATCTGTTCTCCAGGTGCCTTTGTGTTCAGTTCAATGTGGGTATGTTCCGTCATGGCTTTTAATGGTGCTGAAATTGATTAAATTCAGAATGAGGGAGGCAAGCATATGCTAAAGAATAAATCCCACTGGGGAATTGAGTAAATTTCTGTGGTGAGAGTGTGTACCTGGAGCTGCCTGTGAAATAGTGGCCTGCTCATAGCATCTCCATGCATCTCCTGTTCTGTGGTGGTGAACCTATGGCATATGTGCCTCCTTCAGTTTGTTACCACTGAAAGCCCTAAAAAGTTCACCATCCCTATCGTGTATCCATCCATTCATTTTAAAAGTGGGACAGCGACTTCTTTTACTTTCCAGGCTTCTTCTTGTTTTTATTAAATCTTCCAGTAAATACAACAAATTTCATTTCTTCACAAAAATACTTAGAAGTTTTATTGTTTTTTTTTTGTTTGTTCTCAACCAGAAAAAAGTGGAATAAGTTTCCTGAGGGAAAAGTTTGGAAAGTGATGATACTTTTTACTGCATGTTGAGCCTAATTTAATAGATCTGTTCCTCTCATTTGGAAAGGCTTTGTCTCCTGAAGATTTGCATGCATGGGATGACTTTGGGATGTGTGATTTGAGCGCTGTTTTCATAGACTATGTCTGCACAGGTCAAACTATGGTATAGAAAGGTCCTTTCTATTCAAAATGAGTGATTTGGCTGCTTCTTGCCTAATTGCTTAGTTTTCTGTGGCCTGAGGGTTGAGGGTTGTTCTCAGAAAGGTGGCTCTTGGGCATGAAGAGTCTGGTCTGTTGGGGAGCACAAAGCTTTTTGGTGGAATCCTTTTCCTGTCTAGGGGTTTTCTTGACTCAGGCTTGCTATCAATGTGGCCTCATTAGTCCAATAGGGAAGTGCTGGTCCATCTCGGCCTCCGGCCTCATGTAGCTCAGTAACAATAACAAAGGATTTCTAGAGGTCCAGGAAAACTGAAGCAGTGTTGGCTCCTCTGTTTGTATTTTGGCCTGCACAGCTTGTTTTTCCTTTCTCTTGGACTTTTTCTTTTTTTTTTTTTTTTTTTTTTTTTTTTTTTTTTTTTTTTTTTTTTTTTTATTTTAGAAACATAAAAGTACAAAAACATATTGACAAACAGACACGCATTATCATAGAAAATAGTACAATCACAACTAATCTATAGACAAGGTGATATGGTCTCAACAGTAGTTGTTGCTTTATCCATTGATATCTTCGAATTGTAGATGTATGGACCCATATACAGACATGCAAATTTAGTCA
>PVLD010015757.1:0-34760 GCA_004027595.1 Dinomys branickii
AATTTGGTATTTCCTTTAATGTTTTTGTGTTAACTAATGTGAAGATAACTATGTAATACAACATCCAGTTCTAATTCCCTACTATATTCTGTATAACTTTGTATTTTCTGTATTGTTTATGGCTTTTCTGGTTCATATGTCTCCATTCTTTTGTCTTTAAAATAAAATTAAAAACAAAAAACAAACAAACAAAAAAAAAGATTATACAGCATAGCCAGCCAGCAATGGTGGCTCACGCCTGTAATCCCAGCACTCGGGAGGCCGAGGCTGAGGCGGGAGGATCGTTGTGAGTTTGTTCGAGACCAGCCTGGGCTACAAAGTGAGCTCAAGGCCAGTCTGAACTGCACAGAGAGACGCTGTCTCAAAAGGACCAAAGAAGAAAAAAAATTACGTGACATGGGTGCTAAATGTTATCATGCACTTTGGAGTGGGAACCATTATTCAAACCATAGCAAGTGAAGATAGCAATTCTTCAGGGGAAATCTTAATGCCTTATGGTGCTGCCAGACCCCTGTGGAGCTTGTTCTCCTCTCTTACAGCTAGCGTTTGCTTCTGTTCCACTCCTCGTCTGTGTTTCTGCTGTGCTGACAGGCTTTGCTTCCCATAAACATGTCTCATTTATTACCCTCAAGGTCTCCATGCTGTTGTTCTTTTTGCCTGGAGCCCTCCCAGCTAATCATTAGCTTGATCAACACGCATGGGGTTTTTGGTCTCCAGGTGAAAACCAAATTCGTAAGTAAGTTTTCCCAGACTTGATGGTAGTCAGTGAATTACCCGCCACTTCTAATATTTGTTTAGAAATGTAAAGTCTCTGCAGGTTGGTCTTCTGTTGGGTTTTGTGTAGTGTTACAGTCCAAGTGCGTTGCATAACACCTGGCATATAGTAGGTGCTCAAAGATATTTATTGCATAAATAACAAGTGCAAACACTTCAAAGCTCTCCAGGAGAAGTCACAGCAGAGAAACTCATGGGCCAGTCACTGTTTCTCAGTGTCTATGCTCAGGATTTATGTAGCTATACTCAGTCACATATGCACTGGAAATTAAATTTCTTAGCACTCGCTATTAGAAATTGAAATATAAACTCATCCATTACCAAGATTTCTCTCTTGAAAAGTTGTTGTCCACCTAGAATTTTCTGCATGAATCGATTATTGCTGAATCTAATAAAAATAATTTATCTGTTTTGGACTTCAGTTTATAAAAGTTTCTGGAATCCAACAGATTTGAGCTATTTCTTGAATAATACAGATGTCCTGTTCAAAAAAAAAAATTACAACACCATATGTGCACTGTTCCCATGAGTAGGTTTCAGGGAAGTTTTAACAGTTAATGTAGATTTTTTTTTCTTCCTTTTGAAACTCAGCATGTGGATTTAGTGCTTATTAAAGTGAGAGACTGAGTGTGGAGGCTTAATTTAAGGTTAGGAATAGGAGCTACACTAAAAGCTTAGTAGCAAAACTCTGCCAAGAGCTCCTCCCTGAACAACTCTCCTACTTACTGAAAACTGCTGGGCCAGTCCTTGGATATGCATTACCCACCTTTCTAGCACATGGGCACGTAGGCATGAAGGAGTTCAGGCTGTCGTTATTCTTATGAAAGCTGTGTTCGAGTGCTATGCCACGTAAGGGCCTACTGAAAAGATGGGCATGTTTACTATTTGAATCATTCTTTCTCTCTTTCCATGACACAAACCCTCTAAAACTATCAAATGCAACCTTTAATTTTTAAAAATCCAGACTGTGAGCCAGAGTACACCCAACTATTAAAAACATAAACCAACTCGCCACAGACAAGTCGTTTTACAAACAAACCTATGTGTGAAGTTTGACATTGCCTGGCTGCTCCACATAAAGAAGACAATGTGCCCCCTGAAAATGACCCAGTGCAGTTTCTGTTGGAGAGAACACTACCTTCATTGTTTTTCATGAAATCAGAAGTTATCAGTCAGAGGTGGAACCTTTTCCCAGACAGTTTAAAAATATATCCAAGGAGAACATTAAAAAGAGGCGGAATCCCTGATTGCCTGGTACGGTTGGGCAAAGCAATTCAAGCGTGCAGTACCTTAACCTGAGTTAGGAGAAGCGAGGGCTCTGTGGCTACCATGGGGACCTTGTCCATGGGATTCTTATACTCTATGCCTCTGCATGACTATGAAGGAGAAGTGAAGGTCTCACTGAGAACCCAGCACCAGAATCATGTGGTACATCGTTCCAAAGCCAAGGGTGGCCAGCCACATGGCCGTAGGCCACATTTGGCTTGCTGCTGTGTTTATGAATGAAAGTTTATTAAAACACCATCGTGCTTACCTGGGGATGCTTTGGGAATGCCTGGTTTTGCTCTATAACAGCAGCGGTGAACGATTATGACAAATGACATGGCCCACATAACTGAAAATATTTTTCATCTGGCCCTTTGGGGAAACAACTTATTTACCTCTGTTCTAGGCTAAGAATAGCAATTCGTTCACAGTATGTTCTTGGACCACTGAAATGTAGTTTCCTTGTGAGGGAAGAAGAAATAGCAGTTCCTATAAAATAGAGTGAGTATGAGAAAGTATCTTAAAATGGGTAAAGATAGGATGCATGGATACTGAGATGGGGGTGACCAATTCTAGGTGTCCCCCAAAATTGCTCAACAGAGTTTTGGTATGTGTAAGGATCAACAAAAATATTAAGATAATTTTTCAGTGTGAACTGTGGTTAAAGAGACATGATGTTTAAAAAGTAGATTGGTGTCACTGGGATGATTACAGCCTGCCCGTCCTTCCGAGGTCCTCACCTTCGGTTTTGTTCACTGGCCATTCACCCACACATCAAGATGAACCTCCATTACCACAGTAACAAGTAGTGGCTGCTGCTTTAGAAAGTTACTGTCATTCCCTATTCTATGACATTTGACCTCCTGTAACTTCTGTTCTTATGGAATGCTTAAGATATGAAAACATAGCCTAGGATTCCTAACTGACTATCTTTGCATATTTTAGCTTACGTATCTAAATAAATATAAGGGTCTATGTATATTAATATATAGGGCCAGTTCAAATCTTTTTAATTAATCCCTGCATTGTTTGGATTTCTTGGCAAAAGTCTGTAGGACCTCACAGGACAAACCACAGAGAGTGTAGGCATTTACTTTTGAGCTTACAACCCCCCAAAAGGTATCTGGAGGTATTTTGAATATTTCAAAATGGGTATACTTTATTAATTGTTCCTAATGAGAGGTGACCCAATATGCGAAACAGAGGCTCCTGCTGACGGACTATAGACGAACTCTTTACCTTCCCTTATACTTAGTTTCCCACCTCCCTCAGGGTCGATATAGCAAATAAGTGAGAGAATTCAAACCACATTCTTGGAAGATAGTGAGAGATGCTAACATACTGTCATTAGCTATTTTATTATAATGACCAGGTCGCTTTCACTACTCTAAAGTTCAGCCACAAGGCAAGCAAAGAAAATCAGGGTATTTGCCACCCAAAATGGTGTGTCAGTCTAAATGGAACACTTCCCACCAAGAGTGAAAATATCCCAGTGTGGCATTTTTCTGGGTTGGGAAGGAAAAAAACAATCATTTGTCAAAGACAGTATTTTATGAGAATTTAACTGAGCACAAATTGCATTTGTGGCTTGGCCGAGAAGGGAAGTATGTGCAAAATATCTCAGAGATGATAGTGAGACCCACACAGCCAGCGGTAGCAGTTTAAAGATGACATGACACTGCCACATATTTCTAAGAAAACTGTACATAGTGAAGAGACAACAAGTCCAATTTTCCTACTATATACATTTTTCCTTCACTGAAAGTCCTGAGCTTTCAGAAACATGTTAATTCTTTCGCAGTGCCATGTGGGAAATTCTTTCTCTGAAGAGTTACATGGCACCCAACAGCAAAACTCTTTGATTTCTTTTCTTCTTTAGTTTTAAAGCCTGAGTGATTCCCTTAAAAATTTCATTCCCATGTTATCTCTAGTTAGGTTTTAAATTAAGAGATCATGTCAAAAACAACATATCCAGACAAGTTCAAGGATTAAAATGAAGCTATTCTTTCTTTAATGTAATGTAGTTCATATAGGATGTTCTTGTCAGAGAAATACATACCTTTAAAAATTGTGTTATTTCCATTATTAAATTAATGCACACTACTTCAGTCAAAATTGAGCAAAATCTTATACTCATCCTAGTCAAGTTCAAAGGTAGGTTGCACACAGGAGTGTCATTCACAGTGCATTTTGCTTTACCAGAACTGGTTTCTCCAGTTGCTTTGCTCTCATGATATTTAGTGACCGGACAATACAATATTTTGAAATAATCCATCCCAATAGTGTGTTCCAGGATGTATCTGAGATGTATAGGGCACTTCCTAGAAAGAAAAACAAAAGCTGTTTTGTACAGATGATATCTGACTACATGTCAATTTCGATATGCGTCCAACTGGATCCAACAACATTGCTTCATTTCTACTAAACCTTTGAAGATTGACTTGTTTTTCTTTAAAAAAAAAATAAAGCATTCATTTCATTCTCCTGATGCAAGCTGAGAAATGCATGGACTTCAAGCACCTTATGCTAAATGAATAAAAGGCAGGTGCAAAGGGCCACCGTGTATAGCATAACTCCCTCTAAGAAAATGTCCAGAATGAGCAAATCTGTAGAGATAAAAGGAGATTTGACTACCTGAAGCTGGGATGGGAACAAGAATTGACAGGAAAAGTCCAGGAGAAAATTTTTCTCTTGTTTTTCATTTTGTTTCTTTTTCCTTTTCTCTCTCTTTCTTCTTTCTTCCTTCCTCCCTCCCTTCCTTTCTTTTTTCTTTCTTTCCTTCCTTCTTTCTCTCTCTCTCTCACTCCCTCCCTTCCTTCCTCCCTTCCCTCCTTCCATCCCTCCATATTCCCTCTCTCCTTACCCCAGTCCTTCCTTCCTTCCTTCTTTCTTTCTTTCTTTCTTTCTTTCTTTCTTTCTTTCTTTCTTTCTTTCTTTCTTTCTCTTTCTTTTTCACAGGTGGTTTTGGGAAAACAAGATAACCAAGATGCTCTCAGATGTCCTAAAGTTAAATTGCTATGAATGGTGCATAATATCATACCTTTACAAAAAAATAAATTTTATCTCAGTAATTCTGTCAAAAAAGAAAAAAGGACCTGAGTACTGTACTGATCTGAGCCAAAGATAATGTTAGGTGTCTTAATGAAAGTAATAGCCAAAACAAGCCTCCTTGGCAGACTCTTATTCCAGCAGGAACCTAGGGCTCAGGTAGCCCTGTGGCTTTCAGTGTCATAGAAAATTAAAAAGGAAGGGTGCTATCTCAGCTCAGGTATGCCTGTGCTCAGTGCTTTATTAGCATTTCAAACACAAATCAACAGTATAGTCCATTCATTTTAAAATTCAATTTAATAAATACTGAGGATTTAATTCTGTGTTTAGGACTTAAGTACCTTTCGGGGAAGATGGCATATAATAAAAATGACCTGATATCTGCTTGTAAAGAGTGAGCACTTTGTTTGTGAAAACAGGAAACACTTAAAAGTGCCAAAATGTGTTTGTAATTGTAAATGAAATGAGGACAGAATAAGTCCTCCTAGAAGACGAAGGCCGTGGCCAGTAGTAGGAGTGCTTAGTAACACAGGGAGATTTGTAAGCCATATGTGAATCTGGTGGTGCAGAAATGTGAGTGAAGGGCTACCCAGATGGAGTGGTAGACCACACCGAGCTCAAGCCAATGGCGTGAACAAAGCACATGTTGACGCAAGGGAAATAAACATGATGTATTACAAAGACTATCAAGTGATGGTCAAGGTACATTTATGTACAAGACGTTGAAGAAAAAAGGCAGAAATGTACTCTAAAGAACTGACAGGATCCTTAACTCCATGGGAAATACAAACCAGTAAACTCCTATGTACTTTTGAATATATAAAAGATAGACTAAATATTCATCACTTCATATTGGTGTATTTCATTTGATTCTTTCCACACCGGGCACCTGATAAACAGGAACAAGCAGAAGTAGTCTTAGGCATGGATGAAGTTTGGTTTGGGGGTATAGCTCAGTGTAGCAGACTTAACTGACAAGCTCTGAGTGTCATCCCCAGTGTGGCAAAAAGTAACAAAATTGAAAAGAATTCAAAGACTAGATGTAATTTGTTCAACTCTGTACATTGCTGAGGGTGGAGAATTTGCCTCATATGTCTCCATGTATGACTTGCTCCTCTATATCTCGAGTCGCAAACTTGAAGGTCCCGAGGAGGCTGGGTGGTAAGGTAAAGAAGGGGAGTAGTTTAAGTATCACGTGAATGTGATGGGAAATAATGCCTGATGTGAGAGTTTGTTCTTCAGGAGTAATAGGAATTAGTGGGGACAGTGGCAAATGGTTCATCTTTCAAAGGAAAGTTGCCCATAGTTGCCAAATGAGAAAGTCTAGACAAACCTATGGCATCTGTGCCGCAGCTGGTTGTGTGTTGTCATTAAAAGTGCTAAAAGATTAAACATCAGTGATCTAGACTCAGGTACAAAAGCTAAAATGTCTAGGTTGTTTTGTTTTTCTTTTCCTCACCCCACAGCCAAGCCCCGGACACTCTCCCTTTGGGATGCAACACAGACAATCTTCTCTGTACAGTGCTTCTCCTGCCGCCGAGCCCCCATGTTGTCTCTCAAAGTATTATAATATCCTCCCAAGATAACCGGACGCCACTATGGATCCCATGATGTGGTGTGTCCCTGGGCTCTTAGTCTGTTATTCATTAAAAGAATGCTTTGTGCATTCTCTTTAGGTAGTCAGCTACTTAAATTCACAGTGCTAAAAAGCAAGGACTCTATTTGGGTCGATAGATGTTTCATAGGTAACTAAAAGCAGAAAAAAGCCTGACCTTCACTTTGTGTGAATGTATCCTTTATTACCTTAAAACTTTGAGTCAGATCTCTCCTCCGCTGTGCATTTTGGCATGTCAATCATTTAGGGAGTATCTGTGAGAAAAGTGGCAGTACAAGTGATTAGACTAAATTCACACAATTCATCTCATCCCCTGCCCAGTCAAGGTAAGAGATTTACGGAGATGTTCAATAGCAGTGGGCAACTAGAAGTCTCCTGACTGTTCTCCACCTATGTCTACCTTGGGGTGCAGCAGAGCCTTGCATATCTGAGGCTGCTTCAAGCAGAAAGGGCTGTGTCATGGGAATGAATGGGCCCTTGTAGAAACAAAGGTTTCTCCAGGGCCATCTGCCAGACACAGAACTGAGAGAGCTACCAACAGGTCCTGGCCTACCCAGACAAATCTTTGAGATATGGTGTCATTATTTAGTTAGCAGGCCAGGCTGAGTTTTCCTTCAGAGTCCTGGCCTTATATTTGATTGCCTAGAACCTTCCACACATTTTTTTTCAGAGAGGGTCTTGCTATGTAGTTCAAGCTGGCTGTGGACTCACTATATATCCCAGGGTGGCCTCAAACTCATGAGGATCCTCCTCCCTCAGCCTCCTGAGTGCTAGGATTACAGGCATGCACCACCACTCCGCCCTCTCTCACATTTTATTTTGCAGTTTTATGAACTTCAGAAAAGGAAAGAAAGCCACCTATATTCTGGGAGAAAACATTTTCATTATATGAATTTTAAAATTCTATCACCAAAATTTAATCAGAAAATTCTATTACTCAAAAATATTAAAAACAAAAATCTAATTAAAATGTGGGCAAAAGTTTAGAACAGCTACTTCACACTGATAGACCAATATCCAATAGACCAACACATTTTTAAAGCATGTTAGTGGACCTCTATAAGTCCACACACTAGGATGCTGAGGCAAGAGTATCTTGAGTTTGAGCCTAGCCCAATCAACTTAATGATTTATTAGGATATTGCCTCAAAATTTAAAACATAAAAAAGGTTCAAGATGTAATTTAGTGTGAATGCCCTAGGATCAATCCCTAGTAATATGCCCCCCAAAAAAGCACCATTAAGGAAATACAAATTAAAACCACCCTGAAATACTATACCTGCCCATCAGTATGACCATTTATAATTTAGGAAGAATGTTTCCATGGCATGTATATATGTATTGCTGTGTAATGAATCATAATAAATTTAGCTTCTTGAAATAATACAGAAACCAATAACCATTGGTAATTTCTTATCATCTTGTTTTGAAATTCTGTATCCTTTACATTTATCTTTTTTTCTCTGGCTTTAAGATAAGAAATGCATTTACGATCTAATTTCCGAGTGGTAAGGTTTTCAGAGTGGGTGGGCGCCTTTTCTTCATTCACTCATTATACTATGGTGAAGGTTTCGCTCAGAGCTGGAATATTATCTGAAAGCTAGACAAGGATGAGATGTGACTCTAAGCTCACAGAGTATGGGCAGAAATGAATTCCTTAAAAGATGGACAGTCACCTCTAGGTCCTTAAGTGTGAGCCCTCTGGGCAGGCAGCTGGTTTCATAAAGTTTTCCAGGCAATACGGCGATGGAAGGAAGAGTCCACAGTGAACTATGCTTGTGATCTTGTCACCCAAACACAGTGGTAGTGCTGTCTCATCACCTTTGTGCTTTACTGATCAGAACCAAGTGGCAGCCCCCATTGCCCCTCATGAGAAGGGGTCTGATTACACAACAGTGCGAATACGAGGAAGTAGAGTTCTTTGGAAATCATCTTAAGAGCTGCCAACCACAACGTGGTCTGTTAAAGGACTCAGATCAGGGATGATAATGAGCTTCTGCTGTGCAGTAAAAGGATATACAAACCAATTAAATTATAGGGGGAAAAAAACTTAAGAAGACACCTGATAGCCAATAACCATGTAAAAACGCTCTATGTCATTAGTCATCAAGGAAATTCAAATTAAAACCACAAAGAGATTCTATTACACACCCACCAAAAGGCTAAATTTAAACAACTGACAATAGTCACTATTGTCGAAGAAGTAGGGTGACTGAACCTGTAGGAGTGTTAAATGGTCCAACCACATTGGAAAACACTTTGGCAATTTCTAATAAAGTTAAACACACACCTACTCATGACCTAACAGTCCCATTCTTAGGTGTTTCTTCCCTACAGGGAAAGAATCCACATGTTCACATGCATGTTAACATACTTCAGACATAACAGCTTTAAACTAAAAGTCTCCAAATACTGAATCATAGATGGATTGTTGTCTCAGGAAGGGACTAACCAAGAAGATTTTAAATCAGGAGTATGGGGAAATTTTCTGGCTAGTTTGGAAACATTTTCCCTCTGCTCGTGGTTGTATATGTGCATGCCTACATATATAGTCACTTAAGATTTTTGCCTTTTCCCATAAGCATGTTAGCTCAGAAGATTAAAGCAGCTGGAGAAACATACTTTAATGTTCATCCAAGTTATCTAGGTATCTTGTTAAAAGCAAATTTTGTTTTCATAGGTCAGACATAGGCTTGAGATGCTGTACTATTGTCCAGGAACACCCCCAAACTCACTGGTATGAAATATCCATTTTGTGATGTTATGATTGAGACCTCAGAAATTTAAACAATGTAAAATAGGCATCGCTTGTCTTTTCTCGCTGAGGTGCTACAATGTCAGAAGCCTCAGCTAGGAAGAGTCCAAGGCTGAGTCTTGATAGCGGGACTGGCATGGGTGTACCTTAGCTGGGAGAAAACAGGTCAAGACAAGTCCCAAGATGATCTAGAAGAGGGATCTTGCTTCTGTATGGTTATCAAACATGTTTTTTAAGAAGGCTCTGGCCTCTCAATACTAATAGTGAATAACCACCAACAACCAATCAATCAACCATCCATCCAAACTACCATCCAATCATTCATCTGACCATCCATTTAACCAACCAGTCATCCATCCAACCAACCATCCATCCTTCCACACATCCATCCATCCAACCAACCATCCATCCTTCCACACATCCATCCATCCAATCAACCATCCAACCAGTCAAAGAAGCTGTGTTGTCTTTTGTGACCTGGTCTAGATCATCAAAGAGTCACAAGCTACACCAGAGTTGCACACAGGAAACGAAAAGCATTAAGGCAACAGTGCAGAAAAGTATTTCAGATGGGAGACACTATTGTACTTCAATTTAGAAGGTATTGTTATAGCTCTATTTGGAAAGTACAGTTTTCACTTTGAGAGAGCTTTAAAAGTCCAGTCAAGTAATTCAACTGTTCAAAATTCTGAGCTGCCTTCCCATGGCATTCTGAATAAATCCTCAAACCTTTTGAAAGTCTATAAAGCTCCCTCTGATTGGACACCAGGCTACTTCTACAGCTTTCTCTGTACTCCAGTGTCACTCAGTAAAGAATTCCTGAAGTATTTTAAGTAAGATAGACTTGGTCTACCCTGCCATTAACAGCTTCTCCTATAATTTCTTTTTGCTTGTATGTTGACAGTGTCTTCGTTAGAAGCAAGTTGCATGACAATGGTGACTTGTTTTTTAGACTTGGACACGAAATCCATGTATAACACATGATCAAGTCTCAGTTCCTATTTATTCAACGAATGAGTAAATAGTACCATTTATTAGTTATTACAATTTGTTATTTACTTATTTCCACTTATGAAAAATTATATTTCTCTTACCTTATCCTACCAGTAGATATGTTTTATCTCCAGTTCTATTGATGCATTAACATTACAACACTCTCTATTTTTAATATTATATCTTTCAATGTGATGTTGTCAACTCAACTGTACATCACAGTCAACAGAAGCACTTACTAAATCTAAGATTTCTGGTCTCAACATAGAGTGTTTCTCATTCAGTAGGTCTGGACTGTGCCTGAGAATTTTCATTTTAACAGCTTCTCAGGTGATGAGGACGTTGATGACAACTATTGTAATGTTAAAATAATATAAGCAGTCAAGCTACTGTAAATACTGACACTGTCCCTGGCCTTTTGGTACTTTCATTGCTGCTTTTGTTCCTTGATTCTCATAGGGATTATTTGTAGATTTTGGTCTCTGAGTTTCATATCTTTGAAACTTTTCAGAACTGTCTGGTTATCCCTGGGTACACATTCATTAGGACTGACTCACTGAGCAGCATGTCTACAGGTCTGTGCACTTGATGCTTATTTGCCATCTAGGACCATGTTACCCAAAAACAAATTCTAAGAGAGAAAGGAAGAGATCTACTAAGCAAATGCCTCGTGACCACTAAGGAGTTGGGTGAGTGTGATCAAAAAAGGAACAACACCAAGCAACAGTGAAATTCCATCCAAAATCCCAATTCTGGTCCACTGATCTGGGGTAAGAGATACAAGCTGGGCTTTCATATCATCTCTTCATCCAGCCGCTAAGTGTCAAATGAGGAGGAGGTGGATTCTGTGATATGCCTAGCTATCTGTCATCAGGATATGCAGGATACAGACAGTCCAATTGCAAACAGTACCCTCCAGAGAGAAGCCCTGGTATGAGCTCTTAGAAGCAAAACCAGGCAAAGCTTCTGGGATAGGTGCACTGACGAGATAAAGGGAATCTGACAGGATCTGGAGGTGGTAGGGTTGGAGGACACACCAGAGGTGCTGGGAGCTTTCTTTACAGAATTATGTAGGCATTTTCCTAGGTCGGTAGTGGGGATGTTGGGCAGGTATCTGAGTTTCATAATTCCCAGTGCAGCCTTCTCTCATTATTTTTGTCTTCTACTTTGTTCAGAACCCCAGAGTCTAGGGATGTACTAGTTCCTTTTTTATAAAAAAAAAAAAAGAATAGATCTCTTGGCTCATACTGTGCCTGGGTTGAGTGGTATAAGTCAAAATTCAGTAGACCAATAATCCAATGGCTTTGAGAAGGAAATGAAGAACTTTCCCTACCCAAGAAGGTACTAGAGGTTTGAGCAAAGAAGCCCAGTATTTATAAAAGCCCTGGCATAGGTCATCTTTGACTCACCCAGAAGGCACTAAAGGGTGAGTCTATTAAATGAAGAAATCAAAACCTATGGCTCCTTGCAGCTCTGTGACAGGAACCCAGACCAGAACTTGTTCAGGCAGCCACCCTTTTTAAAATACAAAAACCAAATCTGGGAACTTGTTTCAGTCTTCAAAGGTCAACCTGGATATTAATCATATTTTGAGATTCTAGTGTAGGTTGCAAAGGGTAAATGAGAACTTGATGTGGTATTGTAGTCTGGTTTTATTAAAGGTCCACAACCTGACTAATTTGTACTTGGAAATCCTTCTTGAAGGAGAATTCTGTTTTTGACAGTTTATTTCCTTAAATTGTACTTTTGGCTTCCTTTACCAATAGACCACTTTTCCAAGTAGTTCGGAATTCTTCTAGTTGATATTCTTTAAAATAGTTAATACAGTTGATTCCTATAACACAATAATCCTTTGAGCTTGAATTTGAACCAAAAGTATAATAGACAGGTAAATAGTATAACTGATGCAGCTGTTTTCTACTTTGAAAAAGGTGGAGATGCAAATCAGTTTCCTGCTGTAAAATTTGGACAAAGCACTTGTGTATAAAATGCACAAGTATTGTAATGCCTACCTTATAGTGCAGTTAGATAAAGCAATATTTGTAAAACATGAACTTTGATACATAGTGTGTTGTTAGTGTTGTAGGTGTATGATAAGTTTCACTTTCCTTTTCTATTTAGCCCCAGATTTATCTACAGCTGTAATATCTAATCATCTCCACACTGTTATAAAATTCTCTATTAAAAATACTGTGACAGTATTTGTCTCATGATTTTATCACTAAATAGCCTATACTATTCATTCCTTGCCACAGTCTTCTGGGTAGTTGCAGAAACTGGGCTGATTATGATGCAACCAATCTAAGGGAAGAAAACTTTCATGGTCTAAATATGATCTTCAAAATTTTAAGAAAGTAGTTATTTGAAAAAGGCAAATCTAACAAACTTGAACCATACTGGAAAGTACAGCTAGGAAGTCTTACCGGTGAGAGGACAAAAGAAAGCAAGAAAAAAGAGAGAGAAAGAAAGAATGAAAGAAAGAAAGAAAGAGAGAAAGAGAGGGAAAGCAAAAGAAGAAAGAGAGAACTAAAGAGAGAAAGAGAAACAAAGAAAGGAGAAAGAAAGAAGGAAAGAAAAAAGGAAAGCAAAGGAAAATAACATCCGAAAGAATAGAGAAAGGAAGAAAAGGAGAAAACAGACAGAAATTAAGAAAGAAATTAAGAAAGCAAGACAGGAAAAAAAGACCACGTGACCCCTTTTCCTCTCATCACTGACCTTCCTCTCTGCCAGTATTGTCTCCTACAGTGTGGAGCGAGTTAGGAAACCAAGCGGGAGCAGGCTTGGAACCAGTCTGCTTACTCTCAGTTACCCTCAACATCTTTTGGGGATGAAACCCAAAACCCTAACATGAGCAGCAAGTAGCCACTCAGCAAGTCTAAGGAAGATTTGTAGCACAAGAACAAAGTACCATGAGAGATGGGAGGGGGTGAAAGGAAGGCTGCAGGATTACTGCCTTCAGGGAGACCGTTGAATGAAGAAAGGACTCAATTCAGGGATTAACTTGATTGCTCAAAACTGTCATTGCCTTTTTCAAAATAAGGTTTTCTCTTGGCAACAAAAGTATTGAAGGTTTTTGTTGCAAAATTTCACTCAGTGCAATTAAAAATTCAGAATACAAAAATCATTGTTGCCAATTTTTTTTCTTGCAATTAAAAAATTTCTTGTCTCTACATTTAATTCTGTAGAGAAATCAAAGATATATGCTGGAGGGAGAAAAAAAATCCCCCCAAACATAAGAAAAGATATATCTGAAGAACTGATAACCCAGATGTGGCTGAATAAAGGAGAACTACAAGCCCAAAATTCAAGGCTTAGTAGTAGACGGATCAGCACCACAGAGATGAAGAAAAAGGCTGTCAGAATGCAGGGAGAAAGTCACAAAAGAACAAGATGCTTCATGGTGAGCACCCAGGCCTCTGAGCTGAGACACACAGCCGCTTCTGGACTGGCTCTCACAGTCAGACACTCGAGTATTGATGCCTTCACCTGTCTTTCTGTCTTCTCCAAGTCTTCTCTGAAGATCCTCATTGATGGAAATTACCAGGAAGCCAGAGGAAAGGACAGCCCCTTAAAGGCACTCCAAGTCTGAGAAGTCCCCACCATGACCTGGCGATCCACACTTTGGCTGAAAGGACTCAGAACACAGCAGAATGGGTATATTCATGGTCGTGCCATGTTACACATAAAGGATGTAAATCAAAAGCTTCAAAGCAAGAGGCACAGAGGTAGGGTCCTGCAGAGGTCTGGGGCAGAGCTTCTGATTGGCCCAAAGTCATGTGGATTGTAGTTATTTCTCCCAGCAGAGATACAAGACAGTATGTAGAGAGTAGTGCAAACTAAGAAGCTCCATTGAGTATGAGTGTCTAGAGTGTATACGGAGGACTGGTTACTTTGGCTGACTGTCCGTGTTTTGACCTTAGGCTCAAGTGCCTCCAGAGGTACAGCAGACAGTGTGTGCCAAGGGTCCACCATGAATAATACTACAGACATCTGGCACAATCCAAACATTCCCATAAATGAAGAGAATCAGAGCAGGCAGCACATCCCAAGGGTTTAGAGCAGAGGTGATGAAGCTATGGTACAGATGCCGCAGCAGGCACGCAGAACCCTCTCTGTTGCTATGAGAGCCAAGCGACCCCAGCAGCTGAGCATCAGACAACAGCTCACACAAGGGCCATGCACATACTCAGAAAGGAGTAGCAGTGCCAGGCATCGCCAACAGGTGACCCGAGCACTACGTATGTTGTTCTCAGCTGACAAAGTATGAGCCCAAGCTTTGACAAACTATCAGCTTGCATACAACAGTAAAATACCATGGTAATTATATAAAAGCACACCAGACACCAACTTTTAACTTTCAATGAAAAGCTGTTTGTATCATTGAAAGTTCTTTGTGTTTTTCTTTTAAGACAAAGGATGTTAATATAGGAGTTTTTATAAACTGAAGCTTCAGTATTCATGTTTCATTGCAGTGTTGGCACTTTGTGGTAAATGAGTGAGTGTGGGTTGCAGTTTGGGTATTTGGTCTCTAAGAGGTTCACCATCACTGGCTTAGAGATTACCTCTGAAGAGTTGGGTGTAAAGGAACACGTCTTGCTTTGCACATATTTAATTCTTTACTGAATGCACTTAGATTAAATTGTGGGATCGAGTGCAAAATGAAAATAGGCAACATGTACTGTAAACTTAGAGAATGTCATAAAAAAGCATTAAACCAAGAGCAGCGTCCTTCTAAAGAAGAGGACATACCATTGTTTGTATGCTTCTAAGGTCAGTCTTCTAGTTCAGCAACAACTGGACAGGCCAGCAAAGGCAAAGATGGAAGTTCTAACTCTTGAAAGAAACAGAAAAATGCTGTAGAGATTTAGAAAGTTTTAAAAAATCTTCCAACTGAAGTTAGCATGGCTGTTCTTGAAAAGTTAAGAATATACTCACGTGTTTTATATCTGTTCAGTAAATATTGAGTTTACAAAGTCCTTTTTTTGAAAAAAGATCCGTTTGTTCAGTTATTGAGAAAAGATACACAAAGGAACCTGTAGTTTGCTTCCAGAGGGCAAAGGAATAAACTGATCAAAGAACTGGAACATGGGAATCATAGATCCCAAACACAAAGAAATGATAAATGTTTAAGGCAATAGAAATGCTAATCACCCTAATTTTGTCATTACACATTTTATAAATATATGAAATTATCATTCCATACCCGATCAATATGCAAAACTATTATGCAAATTAAAATAATGAAATATAAGTTTGGAAAACTCTCAGTGTTTGAGGAATGATGCAAACTGTTAAGGTTTTGTGTGACTGACTGTACTTAAAATTTTAGTCCCTGAAATTAAGCAAACATAAACAAGGCTATATAAATAAATGAATGAATGAATGAATAAATAATTTTCAATTCTAATGACATCATGTGTTTTTCACTGGGTACATTAATTACTTCAAAGTGTTTTTAAGTCACTTTTACTACTTGTAGTTTCAGGTGGATATAGCAATAGAAAAAACAAGAAGAAAAAAAGTTGAGAATAGAAAGATTTCAGCCATGATGACACTGGCTCATTTGTGTTCAGAGTAAAAGAAAGTTCCAGTGTGTGTAAAAACCAGCGATGTGGGACTTGTCTTGTTCCTGAGGACATCTGCAGGTATTTGTACTCCAGAAACCCCTTAGTGGGGCCTTCATCTCATACACTTCCTTACAAATTCCCCCAAGATAATCAAGTAAAAGAAAAACTCCTAGCACACATAGCTCACAAGCATCACTGAGTTGAACAATTATTCATAAATCACGATGGGGATATACAAGCACTTTTAAAACCAGCAGGTTTAGTGAGATGGCTAAATTCCTCCTTTGCAGAGATTTTCATAAGCCACTGAATGTGGGAAGGGAAATCCCACAGCTTATCCAATCTACCAATCTCTGTGGTGTTTCCTTTGTTTAATATCTATTATTTTTATGGCTATTAGTTTTCCACCTATAGTCTAATGAGATGACTGCTGCCTCCAGAATTTAAAACAAAAGCAAAACCCTAGGCTGGGGCTATAACTCAGTGACAGACTGCCTGCCTAACATGTGTGAGGTCCTGAGTTCAATCCCTAGCACCACAAAACAAACAAAAACAGCCATATCTCTTCTAGAAAATCAAAGACTGTCAGGAACAACAATATATATAGGGTTCTTTTATAGTATTTTTAAAAGGCCACCTGCCTGAAAGGGAGGGGATCTGCATAAAATCAATTTGGGAATCTTTAAATTTAGCTACTGTTGCTTTGCCCTTATAAGCAGAGTGGCCATTCAGTTTAAAGGCTAACACTGTCAGGTAAAGTTTTAAGCTGTTCTCTTACAGTGAATGACCTGGCAATGGCCCTGTTGTAACATTATGAGAGTAATCTGTTTAGAACAACTTTATTTGAAAAGAAAATGCACAAAGCTTTATAGCCTAATTTTCCTGAGAAGCCAACAATTACGATTATGACATTGTTTGTTTATATTATAATCAGACTTTCATCTGCTAGATGAGACTACCTTTTATTACCCGATTGTTAAGAGTTTAAATTAGTAGGATTATGTCTGTCATTTTCTTCTGTTGCTTTCTTTTCAGTTTCTTGTTTGTATCAGCACTTGCATGCTTGAGAGGTTATATAAGTGTATGTGTGATTTTTATGAACTCTTTTCAAGGAGATGTGGTCAAAGAAAATAGATGGTTATTTATGGAATTAATCCAGCTAACATGGAGAAAAGGTAAAAAAAAAAAATTTTGGTCTTGACCAGGAACAATAGCTAGGATTTGAAAAAAAAAAGGACACATGGAATTTACTTTCTTAAAAAAAACAGGTGCTTTAGTGTTTAACACTCCTTGAACACATTCATACCCCCTTAAAATAGATGGCCATCTAAAAAGTACACCTCAGACTTAACAAAAGCAACAGGTTCTAAGCCTCCATTATACAGAAACATACATGTGCATTAAACTTGAAATTTTTATTTAAAAATTATTGCAGCACTAGTTATTGAACCCAGGGCCTTAGGGTTGAGCTATTTCTACAGTCCCCTTTCTTGTTTGTTTATTTTGTTTTTATTCTTTATTTTGAAGCAGTGTTTCCCTAAATTATTAAATTCCCCAGGCTGAAAGTCAACTTGAAATGCTCCTACCTTAGCCTCCCACAGTGTGGAGATGGCAGCCTTGTGCCCCCACACCCAGCTTTAAAATTTAATTTATATATTTATATAACCTCCACTCCATTTTCCTTAAAAAGCCTCCGTATTTTTTCTGTGAATAAACAACTAAAAGGAATAGAACTTTTGCCAGAGTCCTTAAGTTCAATATAATGTTTACCAGCATGTTAAACCTAATTTTATAAAATGATTCAGTCTTCTTAAATGCAGAACTTCCTTTTTATTTTATTTTCTTTAGCAAAATGATGTATTTCTCCTTGTTCATTAAATGTTTTAAATGGAACCCTACATAGAAGGTGTGACTTCAAAGCTGAGATGTTAAAATTAGTGTGGCAAAATATGGCTTTATTTACTTAATTTCTGTTTTTTGACATTTTTATTAGTATATATTTGTGATACATAATGAAGGCCTTCATGCCGGGGAGTTGGTACCGGCACGTAACAGATGTTAATCCTCTTTACTTCTGTTTTTCCTCTTCCTCTCCCTTCCCCTTTCCTCTGTTTCCAACAGATATCTATCCCTATATTTCTTAGTATCTCTCTTTTACTGTGCTTTTAAAGTTATTTATACACTAGGCTTCTTATCTGAAAGAAATCATGCAGTAGTTAAGTTTCTGTGTGTGATTAAGCAGTATGGTCTTCAGAGCAAGCCACTGGTCGTGAGTATTAGAACAGGACTGGCAGCAATCAGAGAAACAGATTCATGAGATCTTTAGGCTGTTCCCTTTGCCTGTAAAATACAGCGCCCTTCGTCTGCTCTGGTGACCCACTTTGGCCAGAGAGATGAGTGCGGTGAGCAGAGACCTGGTAGGAGGCTTGCTCGTTCCCATTTGTGATTTTGATCCTCCACCATGGGAGGATGAGAAATATATATGAATGGGCCAACCTGCCTCAGCTGAGGCTTTCCTAGGTCAGCCTTAGTCCTCGGATCCAGAGAAATAAGGAAGCATAAGATCAGCACCTGCTAACAAGAACAGACCTGTGAGAAAATGTTTATTTTTTTTACCTCACTCAGCGTTTTTGGCTGTTGGTGATCAGAGTTTATTGCGACAAAACAGTAATCAGTTGTTTTAGTACTGTTTTAGTAATCAACTGTCATCATGTATCATTTAATGCACAGGACGTGTTCTGAGAAATGGGTCTTTAGCTGATTTTGCCATTGTGCAAAAGTCACAGAGTGTGCTTTATACAGAGTAAGGCAGCCACAACCTCCTTAGGTGGTACAAGCTTAGGGAACTGCTGGAGTAAATGCAGTGTGTCATGGGCAGAGATATTCTTATGTGGTGCCTGAGTGTATGTGCAATTTACAGAGTTTGACAAGTACCTGTCTTTGTGGAACTAAGACTTTATAGAAAATGTTGTCACCTCTTAGATCTTTGATTTCATTATAAAATAACACAGTGGGACTCCATCAGATTCACTGACATTCTATATCTGTTCTATTTGATTGAGTGATGCATTGACTGATCAATTTTAAAAGTGCCATTTTAAGTGCACCTTTAGATGCCCTTATGCAAAAATAAGTTTGTAGATCCATATTGCTAAGCCACGGGAAGGAATTTTGTTATTTTGTCTGTAAAAGCTTATTCATACAGAATGTTCCCATCTGAATACCCAGTATATATTTCCATAGGTCAAAGGTTTAGTAGTGGGAAAATTCATCTCCCTTACAGTTAAATACCCTTTCATCATTGCCTGCCTCTACAACTCAGTGCTATGAAACTTTGGGTGTGCCACACCATGTCTTACTGTCTTCGTCAGTGTCTGCTCAGTATGCTAGTGCCTAGTGTCTACTAGCCATTTAGTGCTATTGTCTACTCAGCAGTTTATTTTAAAATCTGAATGAGTTTGTGTATTTGATTTACTATATACATTAACAGTTTAAAGTAGTGCCTGGGACAACGTTATTACAGCATTACATTACATGAAGTAACCACAGCTACATTGGCTGTTGGATTGATGATTCTTCCTATTCTTCCGGCTGGAAAACTTCGATTAAGAAATAATGTAGCTCGTTGCATATCTGAGTAGACAGGGGGCCCATTTCATAGGCCCACATTTAGAGTAGCAATGATCAAAATGATTGACTTTCTTCTCCGAGAATGATAGTATACACCCCGGGGGGCTGCCAAAAGAGACATCCAAAGAGCCATGTCGAATCTCTGCTGTGTCGGAAGGAGCATATGGCATCACTGAAAGCAGGAGAGGCTGGACATCAGAAGACTTAGCATTTATTTCCATCTATTTCTAATTATATACTTCTAGTTATATGTTTTAACAATTTAGAATGGACTCTGATGTGGCTTTGAGCCATCTTTGAACTTCGATTTCATCTCCTGTAAAAACAGAGACAAGTAAATTATACAAGTCCCTCTGAGATACTGAATAATAATATACTTCTCAGTCTACTAGCCTGTGCTTCTATTTTCATTTTTTCATTTTAAAGGGAGAAAAGCACAATAAAAATGAAACGGAATTTCAAAATAAGATATGAAATTAACAGTGGTTATTATATTATGTATTGTTATCTTCAAAGTGGTTGCTCAGATGACCAGATACAGGCACGCAAAATTGATCAAACATATAAGTACTAACCGTTCCTTTCAATGAATTAATAGAAATTAGCAGTACAATTATCTTAGCTATCTTGTGTATATATACATATCTTTTTTTTCTTTTCCCGCATCCCACTTGTTTTTTCCTTTTGAGCAGTTTCTTTCCCTTTCACAATATCTATTGTACCTTTTGGATCTTATTTACTCTTTCAGTTTCTTATACTAGTGAGACAATATGATGTTTCCACATGCGAGTTTGATTTATTTCACTAGTGAGTATGGTCTCCAGTTGCATCCATTTACCTAGAAAGCCTTACCTTTCTTTAGAGCTGAATAGAACTCCATTGTATAAAATTATCACATCTTTTTCATCTACTCCTCTGTTGATGGACATTTGGGTTGTTTCCAAGATTTAGCTATTACAAATTGTGCTGTTATAAACAAAATCCAGGGTCCTTGGGATTATTGGGGTGTGTGGTCAAATACAGCTTTCACCAGAGTGTTCAGTTTAGGCTATGTACATTACAGAGGTCAGGACATCTGCATTTCAGTGAGGCAACTTGAATGCGTTCTGTGGACCGCACTTCAAGATCACTTCATGGCTTTGCTTCCTTGCTACTTGGAAGGATGATACCTGTCATTCTCCTGAGACGGGATCGTGGTACAGGCATCCATAGGGATGAAGCATGAAAAATGAGGTTCTTTGTGCATTAGAAAGCCCTAGAAATTTGACTCTTGCTGTTAAACAAATATGTAATGCTCAGAAGTCTCCCATCTGACGTGTGTCTTTGGTCATGTAGACTCTTGATTGCCTACCTCTAAGCAACAAGAATTAAGGATGTTTGAAAACAAAATTTGTGAGCCAAAGGATAGACACACACTAATCTCGGGGCCTTCATGGAGGAGACTTTCCCTTACACCAGGGTCTGCCAGAGAGGATCCTCCTTCCCTCCAGCCTCCACAAACACACTGGTCTGGGACTGACCTCTTTCACACCCCATATGTCAGATGCTCATCACCACATTGTTATAGAAGAACAGCCTCGAGCTGGCCCTTCACTCTAACCTGCTTCCACATGTCTGGGCGCGCTTTATTTCCTGTTTTTAAGTAGAGAAGCAAAGCTAAGTAACACACTCCCGCATCGAACGCTAGAACACTTTAAAGATTTCCAAGCAGCTTTGGTATTTCACTCTGTGAGTGAACACAGGTCAAATTTAATTGAGCAGATCAGGATGATGCAATTAAAATAACCCCATATAAATGACCACTCAGGCCCTCCGTGGCATAATTGCAAGTGACAAAAGCAAATGAGAAGCCGGGGGTTGGTGGAGGAAGACATTTCCAGCCCTCTACTGTTTTCCTTTGTTTCCTCCCTGTCACCCTTTGTGATTGTCCGCATAACTCATTTTTAGTCATTGACTCTGCAATTCTTCCCTTTCTGCTTTAACAGCCACTTTTCATCTCTGAACTCGCTTCCCTCCCCACCCTACTTCCCTTCTCTCCTCCGGCCTCCTTCCCCAGCTCTCAAAACTCACTACTGATTTTACAGCTCCCCTGGTAGGTCTGCAGTTTATTGAAGGGTGAGAGAGGTCACGTCCACCCTCGCTTTGGGGAGGGAGTAGCGGTTTCCTCAATGGGGTTCCCTAGCCATTGCAGAAGGGGCAGACAGCTTTCTGGCTCCCGTCTGTCGAATCCCCATCAGAAGGCTCTGTACTGCTGTGGGTGTCTAAAAGCTACCTTTGGGCAAAAAGGATAATAAAAACGTTAAGTCAGACATTTGAGGCAGCGTTCCAAACTGCTAGCTGCCAATTCCCCAGTTAAGAGCCCCCTGGCTCCAAGCCTTTCAAATTAACCCTTTCCCCCCTGAATCTCCATGGAGATATTTCTGCTATGATGCCCAGACCTGAAGGGAAAGTGACGGAGTTTGCCGATGAGACAGAATTTCAGGCAGAATCCAAATTTCCATGTTGCTCCCGCCGCTAACCACCACCACCATTTGGACAATTTGTGCTTTAAATAAGATGTTGTGGAGGGAGAGTTGTCAGTGTGTTCGAAACAAAAACACGAAAGGGCGCTACTCAGCTTTCCCTGGCTTTCTCCACGGCCACGAACAGCTTGATATTTTTGGCTTGGATATATATGTGAGTGTGTGTTTGCTTTTCAAAAATATGAGGTATTAGGCTGTCTCCCAAAGCACATTCAAGTGAGGCTGCCTCTAAGCCGCACTCTTCTGCGAGGGCAAGTCTGGCAAAACTGCAAAAAAAAAAAGGAAGGAAGAAGGGTCCCCCCCGCCCCGCCCACGACACAATCACCCACATCCCATGGTGTCGCTGCTCATGGTCTCTTGTGCGCTTCACCTCCTTGCTCCATCTCCTCAGGTTTCTTATGCTCAGAGGGTCAATGTTTTGCTACTGTCTCCTGCATCCAAAGAGATGGAAAATGACACAGAAATACAGACCCTCGGACTCAGAACTCACACAGTGTTCAGTGTGCTTCACCATCTGCCCGCTAGCCCAAGTTTGAATCCCAGCTCAGTAAGACATGGGGTTTTCCTGTGTTTCCTTACTGTCTGCACTGACTGGCTAAAGGAAGGTAAAAACAGAAACTGCTGCACAGTGTTGCAGAAAAGATAAAATGGGACAAGACCTGCAAAATGTTTACAAAGTTCTTCAGACCAATTCGCTCAGGTAAATGACTTTTATCATGAAATGCTACTTGTTCCTGCGGTTGCGTATCATGCTTACAGCAGGGAATGCTTCCTAGGTGCTTCAGAGACCTGTTGCTGCAGAAGGGGGCAGCAATTTCATTTCAAGATCAGCCCAGTTTGTCATTTAGTAAGCATCCCCTTTGTCTTGGAAGGACTGTTATGAACCCTACCCATCACCCAGAATACCCACAGTACTTTGCCATATGGCTTAGTTACCAATATTTGAAGAAAAAGTGACTACAGTTGAAGAAATTTTCAGCTTTCAGTGACTCAAGGTTCAGTATGATTAGGAACAAAGTCCTCAAATGAGTTTTTGTTACAGTTTAAGTGAAATCCTCGCTTTAAGTCTAACCTAACCAATTAGCCACGTGGCTACATGAGCCAGGGTTTGGCGTTTCAGTGAGGCACACTTTTGCAGAAATACTTACTTCAATTCAAATTCCAAGCTATTCAGAGTTTAAATAGAAGATACGGTGGTCATAAGAGGAAACTGTATATTGAAACTACCTATATTAAACTATCGATACAGCAAACTCAGCAGTACAACCTATGTAACAAGAATATAACAAGGTCTGGAAGTAAGTCTCAGTTTGCTGTGTATCTCATCCTTAGATGACTATGAATTTTAGTGGAAATCTAACTTATTCTGAGTGCCAGAACTCTCATACTACAACTGGACTTCCCAAATCCAGGATTTTGTTTTGTGCTTCCTTCTGGGGGAATATCCTTGAGTCCTCTGAACCAGTTTCTGTTTTCTCAGTTCATCTGCTCTGTAAGCAAACTAGCTATTCCATCACTTAGATGCTACCTTTCTTAGTTTTTAAATTTGTAATTAAAGTTTTTACCACACAAAACACTTTCTGTGAGTGTCTAACATTAAGCTGAGAAAACAGAATAGATGCTTGCTACACAGACTTCCAGCTGGTCCCACATTCTTGCTGTTTTTGTAGTAACAGAATATTTTGCTAGAAGTCTTGTTGCTTATCTAAAAGCATAAATACATTTCTCACTCTACTATGAAGCGAGTTAGTACCAGATGGCTAGAATTTTTTTTTAATCAATGCAATGTAAGTAAACTTTCTTTCTTTCAAAGAAAATGGATATATGCATTTTCTGTGATTCCTCATTCTTGATGTTTGGGATGTGGACGAAATGGCTGGATCTCCAGCAGACATTTTGGAGCTTAATGGTTTTTTGGGTGTATGTTTTCCAGTAATCTACTGTGCATTAAACGACCTCTGCAAACTCTGCAATGTATAATGTCTCCTGTTTGACAATGCTTGAAGATTTTGGAGATCAGGGACTCAAATAAGGTGCCCTATCTCAATCTTAGGAGGTTCCTTATACCTTGGGCCTCATCTGTGAGGACTTTAATAGCTGAGCAGTGTCATTAACTGAGGCTTTTTGCATGAAATATCCAGTGAACCACAGGTGATCTTTCTATGAGCTTGTTCTTCTCACTGTATGGGTCTTGGATTTTAAAACCAGATATCCCAAGTAATCCAGGCCCAGTGACATGGTTTTCATGAGCTAACTTTGGACGACATACAACCTCCCTTCCATCCAATTTTACTGCTGACATGTAGATCACTGAGGCCAGGTTAGATTCAAGAAGACAAAGGACACTCCCCTACCTCTTAACTACAGTTTAGCAAGATTGTACTGAATAGCAGGTGATATGAGTTTACTACGGGAAACTTTAATTGTCACAGGAGGGAAAAGTGATAAAAGTAGGAGTCCATCTCAGTAGAGGTAGCATATGTGTCCTAAGTTGCCAAACCCACCCATAGCACGCCCTCTCTCTCTCTCCCTCTTTCTTTCTCTCTCTCTGTCCATTTTCCTGTTCCCCTCCCACCAATCTGCCTCTTTGTCTCCCTCTGCTCACCTCTCTCTCTCTCTATCTCTGCATGTGGGTTTGTCTTTCTCTGTGTCTCTATCTCTGTTTCTGTCTGTTTTTTCTCTCTTCTCTCTCTCTCTCTCTCTCTCTCTCACACACACACACACACACACACACACACACACACACAGAAAGATGGAGAGGGGGTAGTTTGCCCGTTTAAACTATTACTATTTTGATTTTTATCTCATTTGTACTAAAGTCCGAGCAAATGCTAACTGAGGCAGTGGTCAGTGACCTCAGGTTTTACTGCAGTAATAGTTCATCCATGCACAGGATCAGTTTAAGCATCAACTACCAGGGAAATCAGTGTAAATTAGCAGGCAAAATTAAACACCAAATCCATCACAGTCAGATTAATAGCATTCTCATTTGCTCCATTGATTCAATTTACTTTTTATTCCAGATATTTATCTTAGTGGAGAGCAGCGAGCCCTTTGGTGAAACGCCGTGGTGATGTTTCCCGTCCGTGGTGTTAGTGATGGTGCATCAACACGTTCTGATCCCACTTTTGGAGCCAGAACAATCTAAACTTGTATGGCGAAAGCCTTCACGGGTTTTTGTTGGCATAGGAGAAGTCTAATTACACACATCGAAATACACAAGGGAGAAATGGAAGGATTTTCCCCACTGACTTGGAAAAGTTGGTGGTTTTGACCTGCAGTGCCTGAATGAACCATCCAGGCTAATTATGGGACTGCACATTTAGTTATTTCTTTACAGAATATGCACAGCACATTTGTTAGATGAACTTTCTCTCAGATCTGTTCTTTTCATGGTCATTTTACAGAGAAACCTTTCAATTCAGGAAGTGCTCAGGTTTTATCAGGACTAGCCTTACATATTAGAAGCCTGTGAACTTAGGTGGGATGAAATGATTGCTTCAGACATATTTACTATTAATATTTCTTAGCTTATTTTATCAGTTTTATTCTTTGCTCTACAGATGCCACAGTTCTACATTTGAGCTAATTTTGATATCATATTTTCTCTATGAGTGTATGCTTTCTGCCACCTGATTTGTTTTACGAACTGTTTTCAGCTACTTCACACAGTAAGTGTGGAAAATAACCTTCAACACAAGTGAGTGACTGTTATTGCGATGGATGTTCTTATTTAAACTTATCATTAAAATGAATCTAGTTTATTCTTTTGTTAAAGTGAACTTATTTAAATTAATTTATTGTTTTAGCAAAGAAACTTTACATATGGCAACTAGGACAATCCTGCTATATCTGATCTTCAAAATCCTTTGACATCAGTAATTACAGCCAGGGAAGATGCATAAAACTGTCTCTCAATTCTATGAACACAGGGGGAGGAAATTTGAAGTACCTTTCCCAACTAGGAGATGTCGTTGTTTCCAAGTCACATGAGAGCTCATCCAGAACATGTGAGATGATCATCTCTGAAACCGAGGAGAAAATCAAACACAGAAATGGAGGAAATGAGCAACAGCAAGAGTGAATTCTTACTCTGTGTTCCCTACTTCTGTCTTTCTTTCTACTCGTCCCCACAGTTCTTTTGCTTCCTTTCATGGCTCTTTGCCCTCACAATCCTTTCTTTTCGTTTCTACCATTCAAAAACCTGTCTAAATGTGATTTCTGATTCTCATGTATTAATTGGACGTATCAATGAAGTTCAGTGTGATATTTCAGTAAACATGTACATTATGTGCTAATACAATGCAGCCTTCCTTTATTATTCTTTTTTCTTTAAAAAATACACCTCAGAACATTAGAGTAAGGTAAATCAGAAGAGTTCTCACTCTTCCCCAGAGAGGTAACATTTTGCTCCATATTCCCCTGTAGCTTGACATGGATACATGGCTGGTGGAAAACGGTCACCAGAGACAGAGAGAGAGAGGCCAGGAGGCAATTGCAGAGCTC
Source organism: Dinomys branickii (assembly GCA_004027595.1). Lineage (NCBI taxonomy): Eukaryota > Metazoa > Chordata > Mammalia > Rodentia > Dinomyidae > Dinomys > Dinomys branickii. Next base: position 26,677 of record PVLD010015757.1, read on the forward strand.
TTCCTTACACTAAGAAGGTGCAGTGTCAAACTTAGTTGGTACAAATAAGATAAAAAAGACTTAGAAAGAGACAGAATGAAAGGAAGAGATGAAATCATCCTAGAAATGGTTTGCAGTATTTGAGTTACTCATTTTTCTGGCAAAGGCAGGGAAAAGATTTGATTACACAGATTAAAACTCTTGGGAAAGCAGCAAAATGCCTAATCCACTTCCTATTGCTGTCCTTGGGGTCCTCTGCTTTATGGTACTGACAGATTGGTTAGATCAAACCATGTGTAAATATAGTGAACACTCAGGTGGTAGAAGGGGAGACACAGACTTGAGTTCCCATTTTCCTTTCTCTCTCCTTGCAAAATCTTTAACCAACAAAAATTCATATTATTCAGATTAGGTAACCATACCGTACACCCTACTCCCTAGGAAATCATACTACGTGCTAATCTTCCCACCTTTCCCATATCCCTGGCAGTTTAAAATTAATACTCATGGAAAATGTGAGTTGCAAAAACCAGGAGGAGATCCCTAGAGTAGTGACTGTGTGCTAAGACTGCCTTTGCTTAAGAGCAACAGTTTTCATGTCAAACATTTTCTGCAGTTATTCTTGTAAAATTAGACAATGGCTACTCTGTGAATTTAGGTTGTTCAAAAATTTCATCATTATAATCATATGCATATTTAGTAATTTATTTTTATAAGTCACCTACAAAGATCAAGTCATCCTATTCTGCTGAAGACTGTTACTGATTTTATTGTTATAAGAACATGACTATGCATTTATTCACAGATATAAGGCTTTCACCAACATGGAACAGCCACAATCAGAATACATTGTCTTATTTAGCAAATGTGTTAATTTTAATAAACAACAACCATGACCCCAATTCTGAATAAAGATATGTATCTATGCCTATATGCTTAAATAGGAAGAAAAATACACACATATGGATTATGTAACCCTATACATATTCATCAACCATTTGAGACAAATATTGGATCTGTTTGTAATTCTGGCTTTTTATATTTGGATTTGAATTTTTTTCTCTTAATGTTTTATTCTTCAGTATAAATTTTTATCTCAAGACAAAGAAATTGCTAAAGCCAAAGTCCCTCTGTTATAGTTTGATACAATTATATCAGCCCTAAGATATTTTTTAGAAAAATTTCTAAAGAGAGAAATTAATATTATATTTTGAATATATGCCAAGCACTGTGCTTATTTGTATGATATGTCCTGCATTTCTAGTCTACTTCCTCTTTGATGGAAATTAAGAATATTATTTTACCAGAGAGAGAATTATTTTCCTGTGAATTAAATTCATTTGCCCACATTATCAGTCATAAAATAAGATTGGAAATCATAACTTTGGGTCATTGATGTAAAAAAATACCCAAACACAGAATGAAACAAAGCAGTATACAATTTGTTGAAAAACAACAATGATATCATGTGTACCTTTACTGTTATGCATATTCATGGTATTGCAACTCAAAAGTCATAGGCTGCTATGAAACTAGAAGTATCATCCCCATATGAAATGGACCTCACAGCCTGGTCTGCATTGTTAATTAAAAACCCAAGCCTATGATCAAGGTTATCATGTCACTATTTAAAAAATAGTAAGACAGTTGTAATGAGACACGTAAGAGAGAGCAAAACATTTATGGCAACGTCTGTCAAATAAAAGCTTTGACAGATACAGTGTGGTCTCATCCAACTTATTAACCAGATCTGGGACCATGACACTTCTGATTCTTACCCGATGACCATGAAAGGTAAATGTCTTGAATTACTTCCAGACATCAAGCAGCCACAAATAACACAATGACACATGAAAGAGGATTTCCAGAACCACTTCAAAAAGTGGCAAGAATACTGAGTTAAATAAACTAAAGGACGTATGGTTAAAAAGTTGCTATGCTTCCAAAGATACTGCACACTTTTATGGGAGAAGGTGGAGGACTTCATGATTTCTATTACTTATTCAGTTCAGATTTTATTTCTCCTCTTTCTTCATCTCCCCACAAAATAATGGGGCAAGAACTACCATGCTGATATGTTGGACAAAGAAGAATTTTGCAGACAAAAGCAGCAGAGGATGTCGGTGCAGCTGTATTTTGGGATCAGAAAATAATAGGGTCAAATACAGACTCTGATTCCTATTAGACATGAATTATGAAAGGTAGCTAGCCTTCAAGATTCTCATCCTTGATACAAACCTGAGAGTTTTTGTAGTGTATGGTTATATGGATAAAGGAGGGAAATATTGATCAAAGTGCACGGTGTCTAGTACTTGCTACATGGTAGGGTTTGTGGGAGTAGCAACAAATTTCCTTTCTCTGCACAGCTGATTGGAAACAGCCTCACCAATCCAAGTTTTATAATATAGATAAGAACACAGAATCATGACAGGTTAAAGGAAATGTCTGATGTCAAGTTGATGAATAAGTCCTTGCAATTAAGCCTCTGCTTTTCTGAGTCTGCTCAGACCACACGTACACTTTATTAAGTTGTTTCTTTGATACATTAACTTTATAGCAAGGATTGCTGTATGATTCCAACTCCATACCCAGTGTGCTCACCAAGGTGGAAGAGCAATTCAGAGAAACCAGGGGAAAGCTTGTGAATTCAAACCCACATGACAGGATGCTAAATCAGTCCAAGAGTTAACAGTGGTCAATGCTCAGTAGCTACATCTTTAAATACTTTTTCTTTAAAAAATAATTCAGTGTGACAGCCTGAGATCAGCAGCTAAAAGGTGGAGACATCTAGGTGTCTCAAGGAAAGCTATAGCTTTACTTGTCTTCTAGAATTATAAAAGAAGAATCTAAATTCCCTAAACAGTTCCAATTTTTCTCTTATTTTACTTTTAACTACCTGTGTATATGCCTTCACATGAAATTGTGTTTATCTCAGTAATGTTATAATTAATTAAGATCATGGGCAGTAGCAATGCATTTCTAGGTGGGTGTATTCCTTTACTCCCATTTTCTTTTTGTAGTTATGGGTTTGTGTCTATGTGCATATTATGAGTGTGTGTGTGTGTGTGTGTGTGTGTGTGTGTGCGCGTGCGCGCGCATGTGCAGGCGTGTGTATGTTGCAACTGTCCACCTCCTGCTAGTGGAGACTTTAGTTATGTAGGGTGGGAGGATTTTGGCACACTTGCCCCTAAAGAAAACATAGTCTGATGTGAGGAGTGCCTACCTCTTACAAGGCCTCGATTGTGCAGGAATGCCAAAAAAGAAACAAATGCAGTTTAATTGCGTCGGACGCTTAGTGACTAGGTCACAAATCTTTTATTTGTTTTTAGAAGTGCTGCAGTGGCACTAAATTTTGTGTGTGTTCAGGGAGATGCAGACGTAACTTACAGTAGGACTTAGAAGCCCGCATAATTACCTGGGCCCCTGTCAAACTAATATACCAATAGAAGGCTTAAATAAAACTGGGAAAGCCAAAGGATTTAGGAAACTTCAGGAATGAGAGTAGAAGTTGAGTCCTATTAAATTTTCTTTCTGTACCTATTTGAGAGTCCAGTGAATCCATGCAATATTGGTTATACAATTTCAAACTACCCCGACATCTTTTTACTTCTAACCCGAGAAGAAAAGTACCCTTACAAGTGTGTCCCTGCCTACTAGCAGACAAACAAGGGTGTAATATTGTCTATAATCCAAGGAAATCATGTAAAAACCTGAGGATATTTAACAACTGTGAATACCTACTGAAAAGGTTATTCCACAAATGTGAAGAATTTACTTGGGGATATTTGCATTAAAGCATGAAGCGTAGGATTCACTTCCCCTGATAAAATCAGACTGTTCTATTTGGGATGTACTTAAAATTGTAAATATTCCACATTTAGAATGTTTTAGTCTTATCATCATGGTGCCTGAAATGCAGACTGTCAGGAAGGCCTTCAAGATATTACAGCTCAGTGTGCAAGAAGGAGACAATGAGAGGGTAACCACAGCAGTGCCTGTATATGTCTAAATGAAAAGAAACCCGAACTTCAGAGTGTTTCTGACTTACATCCACGTCCTTACTCACCAAATTTAGTAGATATGAGTCATTTGCTCTTGGAGAACTATACTGAAGCTATTCAAAATGGGATTCTTAAAGCCACTTGTGTAGCACAAGCGTGATCAGGCCTGTGGCGTTTTTTTGTCTTTCTCCAGTTTCCTCATTAATAATAGCTTCATTTATTCCATGCTCCAGTCATTCCACAGCATTTCAGCGCTTAGCATGTTCCAGGCAAATGTCCTCTGTGTCAGAAATAAAAACAAGACCAGGATGCAGTACTGTTCCTCAAAAGTGTCCACGTTTTGTAGGAGACACTGAAGCATAAACCAGTTAATTAAAACACAATGCTCAAAATGATATAAATAACCACATGTTCAATGTATAATGAAAACTCTGAGACAAGATTTCATTCAACCATGGTAGAAATGGGAACGTTCACAATGGAGACATTTGGGTTGGATCTTGAATTACCAGTGCAAGTTTGCCAAAGGAAGAATGAAGGAAAGTGTGTTAGACATACAAAATAGGACAAGCGCACCACAACCTCAAAATGCTCCAAACAGAATTTGTCAAATCAGATTGAATTATCTACTATTATATAGTTCCATAGTATAATTTTGGGCACTGGTTTCTGTTTTGGCAGTCTCTTCTTTGGCTCTGTGTGCACTTAAAGACTACAGGTATATGGCTTTCTTGCCCTGAAGAATTTTGAGTGTATATGAAGTACGTTAAGGATGCGCGCTTCACTTGATTTTCTCTCCCTCTTACTGATCACCATGTAGCAGGTGTTACAATTAATATATTCAAAGATGTAATAAAAACACAGTTATTATGACTCAAAATAAGAGGCTTAGGAATAGAAAACAGAGTAGAATTGTGGTTAGGGGAATTGTCCTGAAGCATTTTGCTTAGCAACCATCCCAGTGTTACATAGATTGTGCATTTAGGGACCCAGAAAGAGAGACCTAAGACTCTTCTCCAGTCCCACTGGAGTCTCACCACTAAAAGGAGCAGAAGACTGAGTTAAGAAACAAGCATGCGTTACTTTACATTTTGAAATGTAGAAACGAGAATAAGGCTCTCTCAGTTAAGGATAATGGCACATAATGGAGGAATTTTCATCAGTACCCTATAAATAATCCAAGTGCTAAACTCAAAATGGCAGATCACAAATGCTGCCTGTACCACGTGCTACAAAACTGTCCGAAAGTTCTTTTATTAATCCCATTATTTGATGATATGTATGAGACAAATTAAATGTTCTTGTCAAGCAGGCCAGAGCAACCCCGAGTCATCCGGGGAATTTAGCCCACCTAAAGTACACATGGAGCTTTGATTTTTGCCAAAGTTGTAAGTGAAAATATCCCGAATAAAAACCATATACAGCAAAGAAGTTTTTTTCCCTCTGAATTTCTTCTAACACCATAGATCACTAAAGCAAGAGGAATTTAAAATTCTAATTTCTTTTCACAAGGGATTGGGAGGCCTGGCAGGATTTTGGGTTCTTCGAGTGTCTTGAGTTATTTCTCAAATATTTTGGGTTCAATAAAATCTAAAATGCATTTTGCCCTGAGCACTTTTCCTCTTAATTTTGAGACCCATGTGAAATCTAAAGGAAATGTAATCCATATGTTTCTGATTCATTTACACTTAACTCATCAAAATATTTTTCTAGGAGCTATTTGATGTTGAAGAAGCATTTTGAGATTTTTTTAAATAAGCTTTCTTACCCTTCCCCCATTTAAACAGAAGGCCATGTTTTGCCAAGGTGAAACACACGCTCAGAACACAATATTTGGGGTTGCTTCCCAAATCTGAGCCACAGAATATAAGTTCTCAAGTTGTTCATTTTGTTCTTGTGTTCCATTTTCCTGGTCTTCTTTAGCATGTAAAATTCAACAGGGTTGGCTAAGATGAAAACAAGGCCGCTGTGATTTGACCACGTGATGAAGAGGGAGCATTAAAATGACAAATTAACAAAGTTGTGATACTAGTACAAAAATATATAAGTAAAGGGTATAGGCCTGACATCAGCGAGAGAGGGACATGAAGAGTTGAGACAAATCGTTTGAGTTAGAATTGCAGTCAAGGTGAAGTAACTACCATGAGTTGTTTTGTTTTGCAAGCCTGACTCCAAGTAAAAAAAATCAATGATACTTTGAAATTTTCTCCAATGTATAATAATTCCTAATGATTTAGTCTTTGCTCTATGTTATAAAGTTCACCATTCCTATTCTCCATCGTAATGCTTGAAAATGTGGAGCTTCTTATCCTCATGTTCTAAGCTTGCCATGTTTCTAGCTTAAATTACTTTCTGCTTTCACTCCCACAGGTCCTACAACATAACATAACTGACTTCAAGGTAATTGACACTAGGGACCATTAATTCATCAAAAGTTAAGCTTTGCTGCCTTTGCTCATGCCATGCACACTGCCTTCAAGTCCATTTTACACACATATTCAAACTCATTCCAATCACGTGGGCATAAATGTTACTTCTTATGACTGTATTGTTCTACACTATAGCTTCTTACCTGTGGCATTACTGATATTCTGTTTGCTTTTTTAATTTGATTTGTTTTATTCTGTTGTCTGTTTAATCAGAACATCCTAGCTATCCACCTTATACACTGTGTGGTTCAGTATCTTTGCCCTCTCTCTCCACTAGATGCCGGTAGTACCATCATGGCAACTCACAGTGTCTGCAGGTCAATACCTGCAACTGTTGCAGAGAAAGGCAGTAAAAATCACACCAGTTGAAATCCACTAGCCTTGAAACGTGTTCAAAATACCTCTATGGGTAATCCTAAGTGGATATTTCATAGATTGGTATCTATTTTAAGCTTCCTGAGGCACTGAGAATATCATGCTGAACGTTGTAACTAGCACAGTGTGTACATCAATGATTTATATTCACTGTTTGTAAATCAAACCCTGGACAGGAAAGACAACACATAATGATGTTTTCTTACAGTTCTAGAACTAAATACTAACTGAATTTTACTGGAAACATTGAGGGTGTTCACCTATCCCTGCAGAGTCCTCCTCTACCAACTTGCATAGCAGGGATACTGTCTTACATACAAGGGTTTCAGGCTTTAGTTATGCTATAATAGCCATTACCTCGCTTGCTTTTTACTAAGCTCTTCTATAATAAAGAGAAGTGTAAAACAAAATGGTATCTCGTGTCTTGATTACTTTTCTCTTGTTGCTGAGACAAAATACCTAACACCTGGAATTAAGGAAGGAAAGGCTTATTTAGCTCACAGTTTGTGGAGGTTTCAGTCCATACTTGGCTGACTCCAACGCAGAGTGACACATGGCAAAGGGCAACCATTCATGGTGGTGAAAAACAGCAAAGCAGCAAGGGCAAAAGAGAGGAGTGGCAGCAAGGAGCCTCTTTCTCTCCCTTACATATGCAAACTCTCTGCTCCAGGGAGAGTGTAGCACTCACAACCGTAACACCAGCATTGGATCACAGATCAATCACAAACTCTAGAAAGCCACCCCTATGACCGCATGAGGCTTTGAGAGGACATCCAGACACAAACCATAACACATTGTAAGTTAAATCTAAACAATTTAGGAGGATCTACAACAGTAGGTAACTAAAACTTGGAGAGTGTAATGGTGCTATACAAGGGTTGCTAGATTCAGCATGAATAAAAGGCACAAGATTTATGCAATCTGAAGAGAAACCAGAGTATAAGCATAAATAAAGTAAATAAATAAATATAGAGTGTCCAAGAAATTTGAATTTCTGATATAAAAGAAATACTTTCATTAGGGCAACTACATCCTATCTAATAATCACGACATACATAAGCCAAAATTCATCACTGTTTGCTTGTAATTTAACCTGAATATGTTGCCACTCATTGAACGACACCAACAGCATTGGGATTTCAAGAGATCTGAAACGAAGATATGAAATACGATGGTTCTTATCTAGAATTAGATATGCGCCACACTGTAGAGGAGAGTGTGTGTTTGGGAATAATATAAATGTGCTTCTGGAGCATGAAGCCACATACTAAAGATACTTGAGTGCCAGACAAATATATTA
>PVLD010015757.1:34860-47522 GCA_004027595.1 Dinomys branickii
GTCTGTATATGGGTCCATACATCTACAATTCGAAGATATCAATGGATAAAGCAACAACTACTGTTGAGACCATATCACCTTGTCTATAGATTAGTTGTGATTGTACTATTTTCTATGATAATGGGTGTCTGTTTGTCAATATGTTTTTGTACTTTTATGTTTCTAAAATAAAAAAAAAAAAAAAAAAAAAAAAAAAAGATAGGATGGAAGAAAGTGCCTTTCCTCATGCAATTCTACCTTTCATTGATTCTCCTGTGCTGATCTCCCCATGTACACTCTAGTCTGGAGTCTGGTCTAGATACCTTCTCCACAGTCATATATAATACATATAAGCAATTGTTGGCTACTTGTATATCCCCCTTACATCTTTATGAGGATATAAATTGTCAAATTAAAATTATATATATGATTTAAAAATCTTACGATTTAAAATCTTATATATGATTTTAATTTAATGATATATGGTTAATAGGTGATGCTTTAAGATGGACATATATTGTGAAATGATGAAATAAAACATATCTACCACCTGGCCCACTTTCTCTTTTTGTGATGAAAATATTTATGATCTCTTAGGTTTATCAGGTATAGCATAAGTTATTACAATCTTCAGTAAAATGACACTATTACCAACGACCCCACACTGTATCAGATATGAGCTTCTAAATCTACCAAAAATAAGAACTAGCTCTTGTTGGAAACAAGATTGATTCTAAGGCACGGACAGGGAGCACAAAGGATGAAAGAAAGCTTTTCCTGGTATCCTAAGTTAGTGAGGAAGATCTTTTTACGAAGCAGAAGTGTGTGAAGTGAATTTAGGAGCCAGACAAAAACATCTCCTGGCCAAAGCTGGAACAGTTTGGGCAAGAAAATGAGTAACATAGTATTATATTACCACCTGAAGCATGAAATAAATATTCATGATTCCATATTGATATAAATCATTTATTGAATAAGCAAAAAAGTGAAAAAGAATACAAGTTCTCCCTGGCAGAAGAATTTCAAGTATACCACAACAACCACATCTTAGGGGAGAAGAGGTCTAATTTGACTTGCAGCTTCAGGGGACTCAGTCCACTGTGGCTGACTCCAAGGCCAGTGTTTCTACATGAATGTTTCTACATTATGGTGGAGGGGTGCGGTGAAGAGATGCTACATTAGAGTGACCTGGAAGCAGAGCGTGGAAGAGGCAAGTGAAGAGGTGTGGGAGCAAAGGTCAGGTATCCATGATCCACTCAGACGTACCCTTCTTTCAGTTCATCTCCTGCGACTCTTCCTGCCTTCTTTATGCCCTAGGAAGCACTGCGTTTTGCTGTTTTTCAGACTTGCTGATTACATTCTTACTTTGCAGGATATGTGGTTAAGAATATCATAGTTTAGTTGGGAAAACAACAGATGTGCCCCCAAAAGCACAAAGAGGTGTTAAAATAAAATAAAAGCAAACGATTGTCATTTCAATCTTAACATTGCTCTCTACCTACATTTTCCAGTGACTTACTCACTCTTCCTAGCTCTTGGCACAAATGCAAACCTTCAGAAGGCTTTCCTTGGAAGCAAGATATGCATATATAGTGAATATAGTGACACATGTCACAATTACATTTTAGTCTCTGATGGATTGCATATGTGATTGAGTTCTATGAGAATCTATTGTTTAGTGACATCATGACCATCTCAGCCCACGTAAGAACACTCTGTGACATTTGCACAATGATGAAATCACTTGCCATTAAGTCATGCATTATCACAAGTAGAGATCTATTTATCGATCTACCTAGAGATTATTTAATGAAACCCTGCACTAGAAGTAAATACTTTGCCCTCTTGGTCCCACAGAAATTCAAATGAAAATATTTTATGAATTTAAAACATAATTGCCACTTGCAATCCATGAAAGATGTCTAAAATTTTATACTCCTTTTGGAGACATAGTGAAGTTAATTTCGCCTCACTTATTCAACCTACATTTTTTTCACAAGTCCAGAATATCTTTTTTCAGTCAGGCTGTTTGGTAGTTTCCGTATAGGGGCAGAGGGGGCATCACATTTTCCTTTGGCACATTTCTCTCTCTGTTATCAGGAGTCAGTGCTTCTTTCCTTCAGATTCCAGTTGCAGCTTCACAAAGAAGGGCTTTACTCTTTGGTCACGTCTCTTCCAATGCTCTCCTGTTATGAATGCCACAGTAGCACTAGTTGGAATCAAGATTCCAGTTGTTGGCTTTTATTTTATCTTAACATCTCTTTGCTTTATGAACACAATTTTTATCTTTCTAACTAAACTATACTATTCTTAACTGCAAAGAGAGCTTATAAAAATATTTTTATATTTCCCCTGGTGCCTACCCTGCTTCTAGGAATACGTCTTTGGTTTTAATTGAATTAGCATCCAGGGAAAGCAATTTAGAAAATAGTATATAATTCATCTCAAATGTCTGAAAGTTTCTTAAAGAGGTTTGTAGGAAAAAATGCTTCAAAGACTGACAGATTTTACTTAGAAGCATTCTTGCAAGTCGAAGCATAGATATTTTTTAAGGATCTTTAGGTAAATGGTGTCTAAAAAATTATGGTGTACTCTATATCCTCAGCCTCAACAACTAGAATGATCATCACATTATTTCTCACACTATTACCGTCCTGGGTACAAATTCTGCCCATTGTGCTAGGCAATTTTAAATATATCTTTTCCCTTCTTTCTTTCTTTCTTTCTTTCTTTCTTTATTGGTATCAGGGTTGAACTCAGGACCTGGCACTTGCCAGGCAGGCACTTTTGCCACTGACCTACATCCCCGGCCAGCAGTTTCGAATTTATAATCCCACTTAATCCATATATTCAATAGACAATACAGCTTTAATTTCTCTTTTAAGTGATACAACAGAGAATGAGCTGGATAACATGGACTAACTGCACAGAATTAAGAATGAGCCGCACTGGGATTAAAATCAGGTCGATGTAATTTCAACAGCTACATGCTTTATCTCTCACTGTTCTTTGCTTCGCAGTCTAAAGTGAGTGATCAGAAAAAAGTAAAAGTAGCCTTAACTCCTTCATATAATTTGACCAAGAGCTGGTAAACGATTAAACCAAGTTGACATCAAGAGGCTTTCTCCTTTTTACAAAGATTCTCTTTGTACAAAGATCCTCTTACTATAAAGAGAATTTCCTTTTTCCCAAAGAGGTGACAGTAGACTAAAGTAAGACTAATTGGACTAAAAGATAAATTAGAAGACAGCACACATGGAATGAATAAATCTATTAAGGATCTCTTAAAGAAATCATAACAGCAAAGTGTTTAAATATGAGGAAAAGATTCAACAGGTAGGTAAGTGAGACTTCACCATAGAATTGCCAAATAACTATGGTGAGAAAAGAAGTTGCCCCAAACACATCATGGTCAGAACCCAGATATACAATGAAAAAAACAGCCTTAAAAACTATCGAAGTAAGGAGAGCCATCACTTATAAAAGTAAGTATTTTAGGATTACAGCAGACTTTTCAAGAAAATTATTGAAGGTCATGACAACATAGAGTGAAGTTTTTTAAGCCCTAGATAGAAACAACTTCTGATCTAGGATATTATGTTCTGCAAAACTATCTTTCAGAATTGGTGGAGAAATAAGGGCATTTATGACAATACTTTAAGATTCACGTGAATACAAAACCATATCCCAAGACAGAGACAGTGACACCAAAAAGTCAGATGGAATTAATGCACCAAGCAATATGAGCAGTTAGAGAAGAATGGAAAAAATAAAAGAGTCAACAACAAAAAAAGAAGGCAGTGACAGGAATAGATCAATACATTTCATTAATAACCCTCGGTGTAAATGGTTCCAGCTCCCCAATTAAAGGACAGATTGGCAATGTAGGTGAAAAAACAATCCAACAACCTATTACCCTGAAGATACTTTCAGAAAGAAATTCACAGACCAAAAGTAAAATCACAGGAGGAAAAACAATATTTCATATACCAAGTCCCCAAATGTAAGCTGGGGTATTTATTTTATTCTCAAAGTAACTTTCAAGCTAAAACTGATCATGAATGACAAAGAAGTTTGTTACATATTATTTAAGGGGATAATTCAAGGGGAAGATATTAGCAATTGTCAGTGTATATGCATCAAATATTTTGGTTCCAAACTCTATAAAACAAACACTACTGGGCATAAGTGAACCGATAAACACCAATTCAGTCATAGTGGATGCCACAACACCCCACTTTCTCAAAGAGGTGTATCAGCTAAGCAAACAAATCAGTGAAGAGATACCACACCTGAATCGCATTTTGGACAAATGCACTTCCCAAATATCTAGTGTTCTACTCTACTACAACAGAACACACATTCTTCTCAGCATCACATAGAACTTACTCCAAAGTAGGCCACATACTAGTTCATAAACGCTATCAGATTACAGTGCACTTAAACTAGAAGAGAAGTACAAGAGGAACCCCACACCGCCCTTTCAGCCACCACGACAAAACTACCAACTCTTACCTGGCTCTGCACCTTGGTCTTCCTCAGCATAGTGTGGGGAGAGGAGACAGCCAAATAACCAACCTGATTCAGCATGGAAGCAACACCCCAGAGCAGACTTTCATTCCAGGACTGAAGTACTACCTTAGTGCAAAGAGGGTGTGTGTGAGATAGCCACGAGGGACAAGACTCACAAAGGGTGAGGTCTAGACATAAATTCCCTGATATCCCCTTAAGAAATCCAAGCTTAGGCCAGAAAAATGAAAAGGTCTGCATGCTGTGCCCGGAGCCTGAGTTTGGTGGGTATGGGGTTTGGAGGGGGTTGGGTCTAAAGGTGATAATGCTGGGCCCAATACTCTGCTTGAGCTCTCACAGATCTGCTCACATCCAGTGGTCTGTCTTACTGCAAGTCCAAAGCTGGGTGTCCTCATTTTCCATACTAAAATCATAGATCTCTTTCTTTGGATAAAGGCAGTATATCAGTGGTTCTAAATGCCAGTGTTCAGCTTGTATTTGCTGCTATTACAGTTATTGCCATTGCTTCTACAACCAAGGTGACACGGATGTTGCCATCCATTGGTTTCCTCTGTGCCAGTATCTGGTTAGCCTGTGGAGTCAAGAACAATACTGTAGCCCTTTCTCAGAGAATGGGGAACTGGGATAGATAGTTGCAATCTTCCCTCCCAAACAAGTGAAGGTAGCTGGAGCATACAGAAAATAATAAAGTGGGGCTGGGGATATAGCTCAGTGGAATAAGCGCTTGCCTAGCAAGCGCAGGGTCCTGAGTTCGATCCCCAGTACCGCAAAAAAAAAAAAAAAAAAGAAAAGAAAATAATGAAGTGCAATATTTAGCCATGTCCAGAGGTGATCTCTGCAAAGAGCTACCTACTATAATCAAATTGCAAATGGAAGCATAGAAATTTTTTTTTAAATTAAAAACTATAAACATGAGAAATCAAGGCAATAAAGTGTGCCCCCCAAACTCCCAACTCCCCCAAAGCCATGCCAAGGGGTATGGAGAGGGGAAGAAGTAAAAAACCACATAGGAGAAATGTGAGAAACTGTACCAACAAAGCTAAGAAAACAAACAAATTATAAGCTTGGCAAATTCAAAAAGACATAGCCAAGTATAAAAGTGATAATGAAAGAAATGATCAGCAAATCTAGAGAAGAAGCTAGTAAAAATACAGTGGTACTAAAGAAAGAGATGCAAAATAAGAAAGTCCAAAATAGGACAGAAGGGGATCCATAAAAATGTGTCAAACAGAAATCCATGAGATTACCGAAAATATGGGTAACAGAATCAACCATTGTGAACAAAAGTGCAAATTCTAAAGCATATGGGACTGTAACTAGAGATTGGCTAATTAGACATGCCCTAAAGTCAACAAAAGAACACGAATATGAGTCAAGCTGAAAAAAATGACTCAAACTAAATGATGTAAAGAAGACCCTAAGAGTAAGAGGCAGCACAAAGGGTATAAAAAATCTGCTTACAGAAGTAGGAACAGTAAATTTCACAAACATGAAAAAAGAATTTAACATACATAAAGTCAGGTATACAGAACTCTGAATCACCATGATTAGAAAAAAACACACTACACTATATCATAATTAAAATAGCAGAATCCAACACAAGAACATACTCTTAAAACTTGTTAAAGAACAGCAACAAATAATTTGTAAAAGAGAATCCATCAGAATTACAGAAGGCTTCATCACACAAACCTTAAAAGGCAAGGATAGCTAGGAATGAAGGGCTTCAAGCCCTAAAAGAAAACAACTTCTAACCCACATTGTTACATGTCACAAAATTATTTTTTTAAATTGATGGAAAAATATAACACTTCTAGGAAAATGAGCACCTAAAAATTCATAACCACCAAACTGACACTATGAAATCCTCAAGAATGTCCTAGAAAAGGACAATGAAGATGACAATGGCAAAATGTCCAACAGAATGAACACACCATGTGGGGGAGGCAATAATTAGAAGAAAGGAAATCAGCAACAGGAAAAGAACACAATGACAGAAATAAGCTTGTATCTATTAGTTACAAGTATCAATGTGAATGGTCTTATTTCACCAATCAAAATATACAGATTAGCAGAATTGATAAATAAACAAAATGCAGTGATATGCTACATACCAGCACCACATTTAATGTAAAAAGAAATCCATAGACTAAAAATCAAAGGGTAGAAAACAGTATTCCATGCAACAGGAACCTGAAATGAAGCAGGAGTAGCTATCTTATTTTAGACAAAGTAAAATTTAAGTCAGAGCATATCAAGAGAGGAAAGTAAGGACACTATATATTGCTAAATAGAACTATAGAACAAGTAAAGATAACAATTATAAACATATATGCACTAAAACATTGTATGCCCAATTTCACAAAACAACTCATAATCAACATAAAGGACCAAGTCATTATCAGTAAAAATATGGTGGGAATCCTCAATATCCAACTGTAACAAATAATTCACCTAAAACCATCAATCAACAAAGAAATACCAGAGTTGAACAAAACCATTGTAAAAAAGGATGTAATAAATACATGGTGTTTCACCCAGTAGTGAGAGAATATACATTCTTTTCTGCAGCACATGGTTCTTTCTCCATAGTAGACTATAGATGAGCTAATTAAGCATGCTAAAATGAGTGCAAAATAATTGAAATTGTAGCATGCATATTATAAGATCACAGTGCAGTGAAATTATAAGTCAATGATGAAAGAAACCCCATAAATTACACAAACATGGAAGTTGAAGAGCATATTCCTAAATAATTTATTCATTTTTTTCCTAGAAAAAACAATTAAGGAAGACAAGACAGTTCCTAGAATGAAAAGATAATGCTAGTACAACTTATCAGAAATTATGTGACACAATAAAAGCAGTCCTAGGAGGAAAGTTTATAGCTATGAAGGACCACATCAGAAAGCACAAGGCCCTGACTTTGATTCCCAGTACAAAAAAAGAAAAAAAGGAAGAAAAACAGAACAAGCTCTAAAATGTAACCCAATGATGCAATGCAACGTCTTAGAAAAACAAGAATGATCCAAATCCAGAGCTTTTGCAATGAAGGAAATTATAAAGCTCAGAGGAGAAACCAATGAAATGCAGACATAAAAAACAAGACAAGAATCAATGTAGCAGTGAAATAAAGAGCTGGTTCTTTGAAAGAATAAACAAGATAAGCAAATCCTTAGCAAACTTTACCAAAAAAAGAAAAGAAAGACACAAATCACTGCAATAAGAAATGAAAAAAGTGAAAGCACAGTGGATACTGATGAAATCCAGAATATTATTAGCAACCACTTCACCAATCCGAATGGCAAAAAATTGGAGAATTCAGGAAAAAATAGAGATATTTTGAGATACATAGGCTTTAACCAAATTGAGTGAAAAATAAAAATCCTGAATAATCCAACAACAGACAATGGAATTGAGGAAGTTATAAAAAACCTGCCAATTAACAAAAGCTCAGAACCTGATAGATTCATTTCTAAATTCTGTAAGAATTTTACAGATTAATTGACACCAATATTCTTCAAACTCGTCAGTGAAATTGAGAGGCAAGCAGTACTCTAAATGCCATTCATGAAGTTAGCAAGGCTCCAACTAAAACAGAGAACTGCAGGCCCTCTCTGTCTAATGATCAACTATCACCACTCCCATTCAATGTAACCCTCAAAATATTAGCCAGAACAATTAGATACACGGATAAAGAAAGTATGACATTTATGCACAATGCAGTTCTGCTCTTCTACATTGACGGATACCTTTGAGTTATCTGTAGGAAAGTGGCTCTACATAGAGTTTATAATGTTAAGTGAAATAAATCAGAGATCAAAGCTTCAATATTGTATGGTTTCTCTTACATGAGAAACTTACATATAAATAAATGTAAGGACAATATAAAAGATAGAGGACGAGGAGAAGTGAGATGGATCGTCTGCAAGTGGTAAAGGTACTAGAGCTGGAGAAAGGCTGTAGGAGTGAGAGTGTTTATAAAAAGAATTAAGATGTGCCGTGTTCTTGTACCAACTATTCATGGTACCTGTATTCATTATATGTCACAAACACACACCTATAAGAAAAAAAAAAGAATTTCTTGCAGATGACTTTCTATAGGTACAGCCTAACATCCTTAATTTTCTGGTGTTTTTCTGAAGGTCTTCCTATGCCCTTCCCTATTTTACCTCCTTATATTCAAGGTTTCTATTGCTATTTTTCCAGATTTCTTTCCTGCTTCCAAAACTGCAGTACCCTACCGCCTGTTCTGGTTACCTTTTACCTTGGTCCTCAACACAGCCACGTATCACATGGAGAATCATCACATAAGAGCATCATTTTCCAAAGACTGCTCCACTGCTCAGAAAGGTTCAGCGGTGGCTGCTATTAACAACTGGTAAAAATATAAGTTTGAATATGACTGGATTTAATTATATTTCTGGTTTGCTGTCTTCTACATGTTTTTGTTGCATTCTCCATTATTTTACTCTTTTCCATGTTTTAGTCTCTCGGTGAATTAGGTGTACACTTTTCTAAACTTAGTAGATGTTGGAAACAAACACAAGGATGAAAATGTTCAGGTTAAGCGTGAGATCTGAGTAATAATACCTCTTACTCACTCAACTGCAGCCCTTTAGATTACTGATACTATAAGACTACTATAGGATACTATAAGAAGAAAGCAATTATGCCATTCTTAGTTTTCTGATCTTTCTAAAAAGTATGTATAGGAAATTCATAAAAGTTTTTCAAGAAAATTATTCAGAAAAGAGTAAAACTAACGCACTTACTACTTGACTGTTGAGTTAATCTCGTGTCTTTTTTATGGCCATTATCCTGTGATAACTACTAGATCTAAAAACTGGGGATAATGAACCCTGGAACGGAAAACTATTGAGCTTCCGGACATACCTTATTTTAAATGGCATGCAAATGAGGATTTATAAATGTAGAGAGTTGTTGTTTTCACACAAGTCAGACAACTCCTCTGACACATGTATTTATGCAGGGAACAAGAGCATTCAACGATGGAACACGATTCTGTCATGATTGTAAGTACGCACATTTGGTATTCCATTTATCCCCCAATAAAATTGAAATTTGCAACACTTCATTTAGCTGAATATTAATCCCCCAAGACTGGAAAGGAGAGCTAGTGTGAGCAAAGCTTTGCAGGGTGGATCAGGTTAAAAACACACGTGTAGCCACATCCATGCACACACCTATGGAAGCACATGGGAAGAAATCAGTATGCATAGTTACAGAAATTGTGGCTCTGTACTCACAAATTTATCTGTGTTTTGACCACTGATGCATTTGCTTCAAATAGAGCAGGGCACACTGCAATGAATAATTATTTAATCAAATAATTAGTCCATGCCTGCAACACCACTTCTTTTAGAATCATGCTGGAAAAAAAGGCAGCAAATATGTAAATTGGAACTGATGAGAGGATTATGTTTCACCAAAAAAAATTAAAAATTGGAATAAAAACAGCCTGCAAATCCCTCTAAGCCAAACCCTGTCTCTGAATTACAACACCAGCGCCTGTCGGCTGTGATAATTTCACTTCATTAAGTTCCAGATATAAATAGAGAACCCTTTTTTCCATGCACCGCTTTAAATAAGCATGGACTGAAAACACAGGGGTTATTGATCCCCTCAGCTGTTTGTTATTGGGTCTTTGGTCTTGCTTCATTGTGTGCATTAGAAACTCTCAAACACCTATATCATGAAGCCAGGGACAATTCACCTCTGTGAAACCCATTTTAAGAGTATTGCTCCCTCTGCCAAAAAAAGTTAAAAGAATAAATCTCATCAAGTATGCTACAAACTAAAATGCAAAACAGACTTATGTATACAGCATATAAAAATGCAGATAAATTAATAAGAAAACTTGATTAAATGCCAGTGTTTCAGGCATTAGTAGCAGATTACTTTATATAGTAAGATAATATAAAATACATTTCTTTTCTTGGTTTGTACCCAAGGGTGATTTTTTTCCCTCTAAATCAGAGTTTCCTGTATGATAAACTCTTCAGATAATGCAACATATAAATAACATTTTTGAAATTAACTATTTTTGTCCCCTAAAACTGTGAAGAATAAAATTTTCACATGGAAGAACATTAATTCTGTTTCAAATGAAGTTTTGACAAAAGCAGATAATTGAAATCAGAAAGCAAAAATCAAAACTGTTAAAGTTTAAGGCAAGGATTGGTATTTTTTTTTCTTTTAAAGGTGGGAAAATAAACAATAACACATTGGTACATTGGTACTTCTATATGCATTACACTGTAACTCTTTAAAAAATGTAAAAGCTATTCTTAGCTTGCAGGCCTTAGAAAAACAGGTAGTGTGCTGTGTTTGGCCCCTAAACCAGTTTGCACCACCTTGGCCTAGGATATACAAAGATACTGTCTTCTTGTTGTTTTATGTATTTGTTTTTATTTTCTATAGGTTAAATCTAGCCACTGATTGACCAGGAATAGCTAATGAGTTTCAGCTTTAATCTTTTATCTCAGAAAACTGATATTTCAAATTATATTAAGAGAAAAAATGATTTTGCAAAACCTGAATGTCAGTGGGCTCTTGTCCAGATAATAAAATGACTTGGCATCACTGGGTACCAACAAGCATGATCAGCCAGCTGGGGTTGGCAGTGATCTGAGAGTGGATAGCAGAATGAGGCTGTAGATCAACATTATGGGGCAAAGCATGAGGAATGAGGTGAAAGTACAGAGGTGTTGCTTGGGGTCTGGCATGGCTTGTACTTGAATCAGATCAGTTGGTTCTATGAATCTTTTATTTTGTGAACATCAGTTTAGAAAACAGCTTCCAGAGGCCAATATTCCAGGGCAAGGTGATTAAGGGAATTGTCTAGGTTATCTTCAACTTTGGCTTGTATTGATCAAGTGGTTATTATCACCTCCAAATTAAATGAGTTTACTAAAAACAAACCATGACCCTAACTGGCTTTATATTATATTTCTATAATCACTAATATCTGGCTAGCTGAGAGAGGAAAAGTCTTGCAGAGATTTTCATCGTGGTTCTGTCTGAACTTTAACAGACTTCTGACTCTGCAGCATTGAAGAGATCATGAAGAAGGTGCGACAAGGTAAGGAAACAGCCCACATAAGGCAATTTGTAACATATATAATTTCAATATCTAAGAGAAGAATGAGCCTACCAAAGAAACATGGGGATATTTTTTTGGTACAGATCACTACTTCCAAGCCAGGGATTGTGAAAGAACTACGGCATCAGAAGCAGGGCATCTGAGCATGTATTTGTCCAAAGCAGTTTCCAGACTAAGTATATTATAAACATATGCCTAGCATGTATATGTGTGTGCTGATGTGATGGTTTTGATACAACCACTGCCAAAAGAATTGCTTAATTATAAAACTAAGTATCTAATAGCTACTCTATAGCAGGCACCCTTGAAAGCTTTTTAATAGCCACAAGGCTGTTTATTCAGCAGAGTCACCCACCCTGTAGGTAAATACTACTCCGAAGATTTGAGGAGGAAGCATAGGAAAAGAAAACACGGAATGTGATGTATAGAATGTGCACTAAATTCCCCATAAAAAAAGATAGTTCTGTTAGAGAAAGAGAGGGTGCTGGACCTCTTGATAGGGTTATATGGGCTGCAGAAGTGGTGGTTAAAAGCTTTTATTTTTTACTTGCTGTGAGAAACTTCATTCAGATTTCTAAGCCAGTTTGTAAGTTGCTTACATAAGGTTTACCTAAGACAGCAGAATGCCATGCATTCTCTTTTCACATTTACTTCTACACTATGATACATTACTTTGTGTTGCTATAATAGAGTGCTACTGGTTAGGTAACTTATATACATTTATTTCTCACAGTTCTGTAGTCTTGAAACGTCCAGAGAAAGCAGGAATCCTGATTAGGAACGTTTTGCTGTGTCACCAAATGACAGAAGGAACAAAGACAAGTGTGTGTGTGTGTGTGTGTGTGTGTGTGTGTGTGAGAGAGAGAGAGAGAGAGAGAGAGAGAGAGAGAGAGAGGGAGAGAGGCTCATGTCTTAATATAAGATCTGCCCTCTTAACTTTAATGTCATATTAACTCTATGTTGTAGAGCAAATTCTTAGAATTCATTCACAGATATAACTGAAGCACACTCATGGAACAACAAGATC
>PVLD010015758.1:0-47306 GCA_004027595.1 Dinomys branickii
ATGAGGGAGGAGAAAAAACGAACTGATCAAAAGGGCCATCATCTGTGTAACCTGAGCAACAAAGATGAAGGTAACATTATGTAGGACAGCATCCAGAGCTAATTCCCTTCTATGTTCTCTATAATTCTGTATTTCCTCAGTCGTTTTTGTACTAGCAGAAATGAAGATAACTTTATATTATACAGCATCCAGTGCAAATCCCCTACTATCTTATCTATAATTTGGTATTTCCTTTAACGTTTTTGTGTTAACTAATGTGAAGATAACTATGTAATACAACATCCAGTTCTAATTCCCTACTATATTCTGTATAACTTTGTATTTTCTGTATTGTTTATGGCTTTTCTGGTTCATATGTCTCCACTCTTTTGTCTTTAAAATAAAATAAAAAAAAATAAATTATTAAATAGATGAAGCAATAATTCATGTATTCAAATTACCATCAGCAAGGCAAAATGCTCAATTAACAAGACCAAGTTAAAATTAAAACAAAAAATAATAACATGAAAAATGTTTTCATTCATTATGTTTAGCAAACAGTGTGAGGTAGTATTTTGGTTATAGCATACATAACGAGGGGACTTTAGAGAGGTAAGAACTGTGTGCAAGGCCATGTTTCTGAAAAGGGGAGCAGCAGGGACAAGGGGAGGAGCATGTTAGAGAAAGTGTCAAGAACCTCCCCTCCTTGGGCAGTGAATTAGACTATAAAGATACAGAGGAAGGAAATGGGGTCCAGTTGTACAGCTCTCCTCATGTAAAATGTGTATGGCCTGATAGAAACCAGAGGACAGATACAGCACAGTTTAACTGGAACAACTTTCCATGTTTTCCTAACATGGAAAAGTTAGAAAGACAGGTGAAGGTCAGATCAAGGGAAGACCTGAACATGTCAGTTACAATAATAGCCTCTGATTTCATGTTGCCGTTTCTCCTTATGGCTTCCCATGTCTTTCTGCTTAATTTATCAAACAGCTTCCAGGTCAGTGTTGTATGAGTAAACCCAATGATACAATTCTGTGGCTAAAACATAGTTACTTACAAAATGCTATACCCAAAGTATAGACATCTTATAATAAAGACTAGGTCCTTGATATTATGGCAGCAAGTTTTCAGTAACTCAAGTCACAAATGTTCCCTCCTCATCTTTCTGTAGAAACCCTCAAAAACATCAGTGCTGTGACTTTACTCAAGGTGCATATTTGTTCTGAACCCACGTTTATATACAAAGGCCTATTTCAGGTGATACCTCTTTTATAGATTTTCCCCTCTCCCTTCAGGAAAATGTAGAGTGTGATCAATAACCACTAGGGAAAGTTTTTCTATCTTAGCAAGGAGTAGAAATTAATGATCTTTCCATATTTTTATCTTCATTTGGAATATGCACAACAAGCAGTGCTTCTAGAATTTCAGTTTTATTTTAAAGAATGAAAGTCGGAGTCTGTTCTTCTTCCATTCCTTCTGTGGGACAGGAGGGCCTGTGAGCCAGCAGAGTGAGTCCACACCAGCATTCTCTCCCTTCTCTATGGGACAGTGGGACCTTCCAGTAGAATGTGAGTCTATGCTCTGTGCTTCTTCCATTGTCTTGGGATTGGCGGGACATACACCTTTGTCAAATAAACTGACAGGAACTCCAAAATCTGAGTCCCAGGACAACAGCAGGGTCTCAGGTGCAGGGGAGCACACATGACTTTGGAGGGCAGAGTAACTGGTAAGACCAGCAGCGTGGAAGTGTCTGATGCAGCAGTGAGGAGCTAGCACTCACTTTAAACTTTCAAGTGAGTAAACACTGTCTCTGCCCTAACTACTCTTTTGTATTCTAATTTATTCTTTCTCTCCTGTGTCGTCCAGTTGGCCAATCTTGGGGGATCATCCTTTAATTTATAGCCCTGACTCTACTATATTTGAGCTCATTAATCACTTTAGCCTGTCCCCTAAGCATCTTAAGGCTGGTCCTGACAGAAGGGTAAGATCACCTTACTAAGGGAAACATCACTGCATACAAGTGCGCAGTGCATGTTTGACTTTGTTACATAATTTTAGGCTAGTTCTACCAGCAGAAGTCCAGTCCCAACACCTATATCTCGTGGCCAAGATCAGCTCCATAACCAACACATTTCTGAGACTAAATGTGGACACTATCACAGAACAGTAAGCACCAGAGGTATTTTGCTACTTCCATTCCCCCTTGTTTGTCTGCTTGGATATCCTCCTGTCTGATTGGATGTCATCTTGTTTTCTCCTATATTCAATAGTTATTTTTGTATTTGGGTTTTTATTGTTTTTTTCCTGTTTTTCTCTCCTCTTTCTCTCACCTACTTTTTCTTCCTTTTCTTCCTTCAGTTATCTTCAGTCTCTTTCTCTTTTCCCTTCTTCTTTCAATGTTTAGGTTTCTGACCTTCTTTTCATCTCTTCTATGACATCCTTGTTCCTGGTTTTAGAGTGAAAGTTTCCAGTTTTTGTTCACTTGGTATGAAGTTGGCCAATGGTTTGGCAAAGATGGCTTTTATCAGATTGAGATAAACACCATCTGTTCCAATTTTCTGTAGGTTTTTCTCATGAATAAGTGCTGGACTTTATTAAAAGCTTTTTCTGCATCTATTGAGCTGATCATGTGATTTTTGTCTCTGGTTCTGTAGACATGATGTTGACTTGGTGTATTACATTTATTGATTTGCATCTGTTGAATCATCTCTGCATTCCTGGGATAAATACCACCTGGTCATGGTGTATAATCTTCTTGATGATTTGTTGAATTGTTTGCTATTGAAATTTTTGCATGTATGTTCATTAGGTAGATTGGTCTGTAGTTCTCCTTTTTGGTTCTACCTTTCTCTGGTTTTGGTACTAGGATAATACTTGCCTCCAGGAATGAGTTAGGGAGCATTACTTCCCTTTAAATTTCATTAAAGAGTTTGAAGACTATTGGCATTAGGTCTTCTCTAAATTTCTTGTAAAGTTCAGCAGTGAATCCATCAGAAACAGAGCTTTCTTTTCTTTGTTGGTAAATTTTTAATTATATTTTTAATCTCATTAACGGATATTGGATTATTTGGAAATTTTGTATCTTCTTGATTCAGCTTTCGTAATTCATAGAAGAATCTGTCCATTTCTTCTATGGTTTCCGTCCTATGAGAGTAAAGATTTTCAAAGTACGTATTGATGAACTTCTGGATTTCCACAGGATCTATAGTGAGTTCACCCTTCGTCATTCCTCAATGCATGAATTTGAGTTTTTCTTTCCTTTTTTTTGATAAAGCTGGTTAAGGGTTTATAAATTTTATTTACTTTGTCAAAGAACCAACTCTGACTCAGTAATTCTTGGTACTGTTTTCATCATCCCCAATGTGTTAATTTCTGCTCTGATCTTTTTAATTTCCTCCCTTCTATGGGCTTTGGGCTTGTCTTTCTCTTCTTTTTCTAGAAGCTTGAGATGCAACATTAAATTGTTTATTTGTGCTTGCTCTGTTTTCCTAATGTAAGAATTCATTGCTGTAAATTTTCCTCTTAGGACTGCTTTCACTATGTCCCATATGTTCCAGTATGTTTTTTCTGCATTCTCATTTAGTTGTAGATATTATTGAATTTCTTCCGTTGTTTTATCCATGACTCATTGTTTAGGAGGGTATTACTGAATTTCCATGTGTTTATGGAGTTTTTGCATTTTCTTTTGTCATTAATTTCTAATTTCATTGCACTATGGTCAGATATTATGCATAGCATAATTTTTATTCCTTTACGTTTATTTAAGCATGTTCTGGTTCTTAATATATGGTCTATTTTAGAGAACTTTTCATGTGTGCAGCTGAGAAGAATGTGTATTCTGATGTGTTTGGTGGAACAGTCTAAAATCTTTAAGTCCATTTGTTCACAGGTTTGCTTCAGTTCTGTTCATTCTTTGCTGATTTTTTGTCTAGCTTACCTATTTGTAATAATAGGGTGTTGAGTCTCCTATTACAACTATGTCATTGCTTATTTGATTTTTCAGTTTATTAATAATTGTCTTATGCATTGGGTGCTGCTGTATTTGGTGCATACATGTTTACAATTGTTTCTCTTCCTCTTGAAGTTTCACCCTAACAAGTATGTAGTGGCCTTCTTTTTCCCTTTTGATCATTCTTGGTTTGAAATTGATATTTCTGCAAAAAGAATAGCTACCCTTTCTTTTTTGTGGGTTCCTGTTGTGTGGAAGATTGTTTTACATCCTTTGATTTTCAGTCTATGAATTTCTTTTTGTGTTGAATATGTTTCTTGTATACAGCATATTGTTCGAACTTGTGTCTTGATCTCCTCTGCCAATCTGTTTCTCTTGATTGTTTAGATGAGGCCATTTACATTAATGGTTATAACTGATATGTATTGGCTTATCTTGGTTAGGGTAATTTCCTGCTGTTGATTCCCTGCTTTTCCACTCTGTTTAATTTCTTGCCCTGCCTGGTGGTTTCTTTCTGTTATTGTTCTTGTAATTGTGATCATTTTTATCTTTGTCTAGAATATCTTCTGGTAATCTTTGTCTCATTGCTTTAGTGTTCATAAATCTCTTCAGTTGTTCATTGTCATGGAAGTATCTTATTTCTCCATTGATACTGAAAGATAGTTTTTCAGGGTACATCAATCTGTTGGAAGTTGTTTTCTTTCAGGACTTGAAATACATCACTCCCAGCTCTTCTTGACTTGAGGGTCTGTGTTGTGAAGTCTGCCATGATTCTGGTGGGCTTTCTTCTAAAAGTGATCTGTTTCTTTTCTTTAACAACAAAGACAAAATACATCTCTCCATTGTGTTCTACATCTGAACTTCTGTGTGTCTCACAGAGCCAGAAACACTGTAAGGGCTATAAATATTTCTAGAAAGAATGAACACATTTTTTCTAGATGTGTGTGATATACATAGCAACATGAGAAAACACCTCATATTTTGTGCTGAATTCCTGGAATCTTCATTATTATATGTCTTGGTGTAGTTTTATTGTGGTAATGAATGCTTGTAGTTCTAAATGCTTCATTTATTTGTATGTCAAATTCTTTGTCCACACTTAGGAAGTTTTCTACCATTATTTCTGTGAAGTATATTTTTATGTCATTTATGCTATCTCCAGCATTCTTATTGACCCCAATAAATCTTATGTTATTCTTCTTTGTTTCACCTTGTAGCTGTTGGATTGATTTTTCATGTTCTCTTGCTAATTTTAAGATATCTTTCTTTTCATTATCACTGTCTGTAATTCCATCTTCATAATCTGAAATCCAATCCTCTCCATTCAACCTGTTGCATATAATTTCAATGGAAGTTTTAATCTCTTGGATTTCTATTTGTTTTATTTTATTTTATTTTTTTTGCGGTACTGGGGATCGAACTCAGGACCCTGCACTTGCTAGGCAAGCGCTTATTCCACTGAGCTATATCCCCAGCCCCTTTGGATTTCTATTTGGATCTGCCTCATTGATTCCATTTCTTTTCTATGCTGGGCATTATGTGTTTCTATCATCTCTCTAAGTTCATCTATTCTTTTGTTTGTTTCTTCTCTAATATATTTTATTTTAAGAATCATTTCTTTCTTTACCTGAGAAATTAAATTCTCTATAGCCTTTTCCATTTGTTTTTTTTTTTTTACTTCTGCTACCATTTCAGAAAGTTCCCATGTTTTATTTCCTCTTTGGAGGCTATCCCCACCCAGCTAGAGAACTGGGTCTGCCCCCTAGTTCTAGGTCTTCACCCCTCCCACCTCTCGATCTCCAATGTTGCCACTTCCTGCCCCTCACAGCTGGGCATTGGGTGCACTTATGATGCTGGGTGCAAGTGGCATGAGGTCTCCCCCACCTGTGCTCACTGTGATAGTCCAGGGAGTGTGCTACATTTAGTTATTAGTTCTAGGAGAGAATTGGAGGATTTTCTCAGGTCTGCTGTGTAGAGTATGTTGTTGTCTTTTGAATTCCAGGGCTGCTGCTTTTCATATAATTTGTTACTATAGGTTCATACAAGGTTCATATATGCAAGCAGTATGAAGTCCCTCTTACTGCTCATATTAGTAGTTTAGGGTGAGTCCTGAAGCCCATGGACTCATCCTGTTGCTGATGGGAACACATGTTGGGTGCATGGGGCGCCAAGACTCATGGTGCTCACAGAGGGAGTTCATGGTGGGAGCTGAAGCTCGGTAACTCAGCTCGTGCTTCCTGCTTGGTGTTGGAGTGAGAAGGGCTTGGGGCTGTGAGATCCACCTCCATCTGCAGCTGTCTCTTACTGTTGTGCTCCAGTTCCTATTTGTTCTTTGGCTGGATCCCTGGGAATTGCTGTGGCCCTGGGGGTCACTGCCACTGCTCTCTGCTAGTAGTTACTCACACAGTGGAGAGGTAGAAGGCCATAGCTTCGGGGCAGGAGTAGAGCTGGGTGTGGTGGTGCTCTTCCTTGCCTCGGGGTGCTGATTAGAAAAGTCACTGCAGAGTGGGCATTCTGCTTTAGTGGCTGTTGTAACTTTTCATCTATGCACTGAGTTTGACAACTCCTCCCAACCACTGCTGCCTCTTTTCTGGGCTGCGATTTCTCTGCTCCAGTTTTGGCCTAGCTCATGGAGCTCTGCCCTCCCCTGGCCGAGTCAGGACACTCCTGTGAGCATGGACTTCCAAAGCTGAAGCTTCGAATGTAGAAATGAAGGAGTGGGCCGAGGGTGTGTATGGAGTGGTGACTCCTTCTTTTTCCTCCTCCTCTTCCTCTAACTACACCATGGCGGCCATCTGGGCTTTTCCTCTGGGAGAGATCTTGTTTGGTCTTACTGAGGGCTTCAATCCTCATTTCAGTTCCTTCCTGGGACCAGGGGACTCACTTCTCTGCTTCTTGTCTTTCTCATGTTGCTATAATCCAGTGTCTGGGTGGTGATCCTTCGGGAGGATCTTTCTCTGCTGCTTACCCAGTGCTCATCTTCCCAAAAGTCTATCTACCAGCATTTAGAAGTATCCAATACACTCGTATTTTGTTTATCCTTCGATTTCTTCTTACTTTACTTTCTGATGAAAAGAAAAATAATTTTCTCAAGTAATTTTCACACAGGTTCTTCTCTGATTTGAACCATCCATCTTGATTGTCTACAAGATCCTTAGGGACTTAAAAATAACAATTTGTTTGTAGTTGCCAATAAAGTGATTTAAGTAAGCAATTTCTCATAAAATACTTTCCTCATACTATTTAAACTTTGCCACTCTTAAGAATCATTTTCACCATTGGCATATATATAATTTGCTCTTTGGTTATTTAAATGATTAATTTACAATAAAGGAGATATAAGTCACTTCAACTGGATTTCCTTGGTTTGGTGAAAGAAAATAAAAAGTAAATCAGAGTTTATTTCTTGCACTGATACAATGATGCAAGCACACACAGAAATGTAACATGAAGAAAACTCTTCTCCACATCCAGTGACATTTTGGGAGCATAAACAACTGTACTTGAAAGAAAAGAATGTTAAGATATTAAAGATAATTTAAATATGTGTTTTATGGTGGATCAGTGTCCCAAATTTTTCACATGGTTGCCACCAAATATATTATAATATAAAATAAATTTAGGAGGGTGATATTATATAAATATATGCAGTACACTTATACACATGTGAGTAAATGTGATTTATATATTTAATATGCAAACCTGTCCTAATTCCACTCTATTTTACACAAAACTACACTGTCTTAGTTACTTTTTCCCATTGCAGAGACAAAATACCCAATGCCCAAAATTAAGGAAGGAAAGGTTTATTTAGCTTACAGTTTGTGGAGATTTCAGTCCATAGGCTGGCTTAGAGGCAGAGTGGCACATGGCAGAGGGCAAACATTCATGGTGGAAGAACATAGCAAAAACAACCAGCCAAAGGGAGGAATGGCAGGCAAGCAGTCTCTTTCTATCTCCCTTACATTGTAAACAGGCTACCTCCACTCAGGAGGTGTAGCTCTCACATTATCTCCATGCCCTCCTCTTCCACAGGCTCAGGATGTACGCAAAGCAAGCACCCTGGCTTCCTCTTGAGTCATTTAGCCAAACCTCTAAATTCCCCAAGTTGACACAATGTATCAACTGTAACATACACTGACTTCAATAATAGTAATACTAATGTATCCATAATATTTTGTATTTACATAAATCGCACAATTTATTTTCACACATAATATCATAGTTGAGTTCAGTAAGTATGCTATGAGGAAACAAATGCTTTATTAAACTTATTTTGATTATTTGAATTATAGTTGCTTTATTTTCCTGTACATACAGTGATTTTCAGTTTCTTACTGTCACTTCCTGAAAGTATTTTACTTTTTCAATTATGAAAATGAAGGATATTTTACTTTTTCAAAAATGAAAATTAAGGACATTATAACAAGAAGTCAAAATTAATGTTTTGAAACCATCCTTTAGACATGTGGTCTCAATAAAATGATGTGTTGTCTAATACCTAATGATTCATTACAAAGTTTATGAGGGTTATCTCCCACTCACCTACCAATTCAGTGACCTAGATGAAAAGCAGAAGGGGTTTTGTCTGTAAAATGTCTTATATTATATGGGTGTATATATATATGTTGTTATTTGAGACAGGGTATCACTATGTAGTTCAGGTTAGCTTTGAACTCACTGAGTAGACCAGGCTAGCCCCAAAATCACTCACAGTGATCCTCCTGCCTCAGCCTCCTGAGTGCTGGGATTACAGACATGTGCCATTATTCCTGGCTCTTCAAATATTTTTAAACTGTGTAACTACTACTGATTAAAAATTGAAAAATAGATTTTTTTATTTGGTAAAGAATAAATTATTTTAATAAATAAAATGTATGGACTATATCTTATAGTTCATATAGGTTGAAAAAATGTACATTCCTTGGTAAGTGCAATAATATACATTACAAAATTTATCTGGATATATTTTATTTATAGAATTTTGGAAAATATGTAAGTTTTATGTCTAATCAAAATATATTAAAACACAATGTTTATGATATTATGATGAAATGGGCTTGTAAGTAACTTATAGCTTTTGTACACTTTCTTATTTATGTGAACTTAGTAGGGAATGATTGGTGGAAATTTGCATTCTATCACAAATATGGATCAGTGAATCTATATAGCTGATATCTCCAAGAAATTTGAGCCAGAAAAAACTTTAGAATTATTATTTTCTTCTACAGCTGTTAGAAATGATTGGCCATTCCTTGTAATTGTGCACTTTATCTTAGCCAAAAGGCCGAGAAGCGATGCAATTCTAAAGTTATATTACATGCCATACTTTAAAATATCTAGGTGGTTCATTTAATTAAAAAGGGGTTATATCTTATTATGTCTGGAAAATAGTTGCAAGAATGTAGCATGCTAGGATTTTTTCCCAGTGTATTGCAAATGTAATCCTTATAGTTTGGAATTATTTATTATGCTAACTTTATTTAGGTATGTCCGGGCAATCATATTTTAATAACCAAACCTGAAATTACATATTGGAGACCCTAACAATTACATTGCTCCAGGGTCTCCAAGAGAATCATGTAGTTTTGTGCTCTGCAGAAGCTGGCTGTTGCCAGTTCTGAGTACTTCTGGTTTTCTTGGATAGTATCTAGCTTTGTTCTTAGAATTTTCTGTATTTCTTTATTGTAATAATTGCTCAAAGTATTTGTTTCTTAAATCCCACTAGTAAGAATTTTCTACCTCTTCTTTAGCTTTTTTTTTTTTTTTTTTTTTTTTTTTTTGGCTATAGTTGGAGATACGGTGAATATTAGAGAAAAATTTCTTTATGTTTGACTTTCATTAAAGGAAAAAAAGGCATATGGATTAGATATGAGGTCTGTCATTTCTGAGACAAAGTCAGGGTCTGTACTCCCTGAACTGGGTCTGGTATGTAGAGGCTGTCTTCGCTCCAGGGACTGACTGATGGCTGCCTCAAGTTTCAGCTTAAGACAGGAATCCCACTCATAGCAGAATGCTTAGGGGATTGACCGTGCTGAGAATTTACTTCCATCTTCTTTTCTTCTCATAATGGATATATTGGCATCATCTTTAAATATGAAGAAATGAAGGCATAATGAGACAGAATCAATGATCTCATCCCTGATAAGTCTCCTTTGAAATCATATTAGCTTACACCTTCCAACACTTCTGTGGAGTAGGTCATTTCTATGGCTCCCAGTCTCTCTGCCACTTGATTTTAAAAGGAAATTCTTCAGAGGGGGAAAATAAAATTAATTCTTTAGAGGAGGAAAATATGAAGGGAATGAGGTTTTCATTTCTCTAGATTTTCTCTACTTCTAATCTGAGAAGGGTTACAAGGCTTTATGAGCCCACAGACATGTGTGCTAACCAGATGCAAACCAAATGATTTCTCAGGAGATAGAAGTGATTTCAGCTGTCTGCAGCTGCCCTAGAAAAGATTTGTCTAAGAGAAGAAAGAAAATTTCCCCTTACCAGTTTCTTTCATGTTCCCCAGATACCTACCTCTCCTCGCACCAGAACAGCTTTGTGGCCATCTGTGGAAGGGCAACGCCTCTCATAGCACCGCACAGGCAGGAAGAGGAAGCAGCAGCCAGACGTGCCCTGGAACTGGCAGTCGCTTTGGCTTGGTAATGAAGGAACAGCTCCAGAGAAACCCGGGAAAGAGGTGGGAGTCGCTCCTCTGAGAAACACTATACCACAGCTTGGGGGCGGAGGCATGGAAAGTGGGAGGGAGGGGACGGAAAGAAGAGAAAAAGAAAGGAAGGAGGAGAAGAGGGAAGACAGGTACGATTTTCTTTTTAAAAACCTACAAATGCTCAAGATTTATAAATTCTATTTGGTTCTGTAATATGAATATCAAAACATTTCACATTAGCTTGTTATGTTTATGCTAAAATGCCTGTGTTCTCTTTACTTTTCCAGGCACCAACTGGTAAAGGCTTGTACATTAAGAGGCTATGGTTTCCTGATTGGGCCACAGCTGGCAGAGGAATGGGGTGATTCTCTCTGGGGTCTTCTCTGAAGCATCACCATATTCACAAAGACGTCTGCATCTCATGGAGCACTGGCATTCTGGTGTGGCCATGGCACCTTGCCATTCTCTTCACAGCGCTAAACAAGGCCAAGTCTGCTGGCCTTGACTGAAGGCTTCTATTTTGTATTCTTCAGAGAAACTGAAGGTTTCTCTTTTGTATTTGAATAAATAATGTAAAAGACGGAGAGGAAACAGAATCATTAAGAGTTATAGATTCATGAGAAAAACATTAGAAACCCAGAAAATAGTGATAAAGAGCTACAGCTCTTTTAAAGTCATACAGTCTGCTCTACAATGCTTCCAGGGTGGAAAATGTGGCAGACAGAGAGACCCCAAGACAGCTCAGTTTATTCTTGAAGTATTTACTAATCTTATTTGGATTCACCTGGGCTTGACTCTTCTGGAATCTTAATATATGCAGAATCTCTTCCACATCACCGTTCTTCAAATACATGAAGACAGTTGTCGTGCATCTGAGTTCAGCCAACCCTCCTCCTTGGCACAGACTTCAGTTTTTCAGTGTCCTCTTAAAGGCTGGCTCTTTGCACCAAAAATAATAGATGTGGTCTCCCCAGTGCAAAGTTCAGAGGGACTGCTGCCCTCCCTGATGTAAAGCCCACCCTTTATTAGGACCCATGTTAGCTCATTTGGCAGCACAATATGCGGTGACTTCCAGATAGCTAAACTCCCAAGATATTTCTCTCCAACTAAGCTGTTTTTAAACCAGGTTTCCTGCATCTTGGAGAAAAGAAATTTATTTGATGAACCTATAAAAAGAATTTACCACTTCATGATGTGTTCTCTCTTTCATGATGTGTTCTCTCTTTCATGATGTGCTATTTAAAGCTCCAGAAGATAGTTGCTTTCCTCATACCACATGCAGCTCTTTCCTGTTTGTTTTGGTAAATATCTAAAGTAAGTGTTAAAGAATTTGAGAGGTCACAATGAAGTCTTCTAAATCATTCCTGGATATTGCTCTTGGCTTAACCTTCCCTTACTACTCAGCTCACACTGAGTGTCACATTGAATTTAATGTACAATTCAGGCTATTATTTTTAATTTTAAAGGACTGTCTCTTCTATAAGCCTTGTTGAAACTGAAGTAGAGTATATGCTTAACTTTTTCTAATGTCATTTTGCTAGAACAAATTTAAATTATATTTTCTGACTTGATTTCTGCCCAAATAACCCAAGGCCACTTCTAATGATCACTAATTCCTGTAGTAACTTACTCAGTGATACGATAAGTTGAATTGTGAAATAGAATTTTTAAAATGAAGGCCTCACAATCACTACATTGATTGATCTTCTTTCTAAAGTCTAGTCTTTTGTGGTTCCAGAAATCTAATCCAGGGCCTTGCATATACTTGGCGAGTGTTCTACCGCTGAGCTACATCCCGAGGCCCAGACTTTTTTGACACTGAGATAACCATTCTTGTTTTTCATAAGTTTTGAATGACTGCTTTAAATGTTTTCACACTGTATCATTGTTAAAAGTACAATATGTGATTACATCCACCCTGGGTTCTCAATTCAGCTAGCAGTTCTCACAATCTGCCAACCCAGGTAATCAAGTGTTTCTGAACAAGGACGAACCCTGGGGAAGAGGCTATGGAAAACAGTCACTAGAGGGCAACAGAGGGCCGAAAAATAAGTACAGGATGGAGTCACCTGGTTGGTCCAGTAGGATCATTCTCCGTGGGCTAGAGAGTGCCAGCCCTCAGCAAGAAAGGTAAATCTCTTATGCTTACCTCCAAATTCTAGCTTCAGTACAGTTCAAATAAGAACTTGGATAAAAATGGGATAAGATCAGCCAGTCAACGTACCTGAGTGTGTGCAATGATGGAACAGTTTTAAGAAATTTGATATCAATGTCAGACAACAGACCTGACACTGGAGTCTTGGTTGAAGTCTGTATTCAAAGATAAGATCATAATATTAAACATTCAGCAATAATAGCTACAATGTGTTGAGTGCCTACCACATGTCTAGCAAAGAAGCAATAATATCTCCCATTTTTGGAAATCTTGGTAAAGCAACATTATCCTTATGTCACAATCAAGAAGCTGTATACCTTATACTAGGTATAAGGGATTAAAGTGAGAAAAGTAGGATCTGGAAAGAGATAAGATGAGGGCCAAAGTATGTGTTCTCCCTGCTGAAAAGTGGCAGAGCATACCGATTCAATAATTAGAACTCCAGGAAGAGAGCACTGTGAGAGGCTTGCAGTGACGTGCTCCAAAGACCTGGCCTCCCTCCTTAGGGGCTTTGGAGGGTGGAAACATCTTCCTAGCTTAGGCTTCTTCGTGCCACTCATATATTTCCTTAGTCTTTCACAGTTTCAAAGTCATTCTGCTTTTACAGACGATGCAAACACAATACTTACTACTATGTTCTATTTTCTTTAGTCTTCAGGTAAATATATACTTTGTAAACCTAATACCTAGCATTTTTTTAGTCCTATGAATTTAATACAAACAGCACACAGAAAATTCTCGTAACAATTTGAGTTTCAAGTAGAACTTGCACCTCTTGGCCCATATATTGGGGACATACTGTGGCACTGTGTTGATTTAAGGGAAATGCAACAAAGTAGTTAAGGGAGGAAATGTTTAAAGGTATAACGGAAAGATTTTCAATTTTAGCATCTGTAAAACTAGCATCAGGAAGATAGACAAGTGAATTTCAGGATAAACTGGTCAATGGCAGCCTAATAAAAAGATTTAAATAATATTGAATTTTAATTTGCCAGTGAACACAAAGCACTCTGAAAAAAGAGGATAAATTAAAAAGTAGCTCAAGAAATGATAAGGTCATGTATGTAGAAGATACATGACATACTTTTAGACAAAATGATTTCCGAAATCAGATTCCAAACTGTAAATATTTTTCATTAGACTGGAAGAATTTAGGTCAAGTGATAGAACTATATAATAAATATGGATCCTTTTACTTTTCTGGCTTTCTAATATCTTTCTCATCACAGGGGAAATTACAATAATATATTACCACCAAAATCTATTATAAATTTTGTGAAGGGACTTCCTTGAGTATCCTAATCACTGACATTTCATTAAATATTTGAATATATGTCATATTTTATTATATAAAAACCATTAATGATTATCTCCCTTTTTGCTTCTCTGCTTCCCAGAAATATAAGTCAAACATTCTTTGCAATTAATATATTTTCCTTGAAATTTTTAGGCACTATTTCCTTAACAGCTTTTTGTCATTCCAAAAAAACCGCATAATTTTCAAGAAGTAGGAAACATAAAAAAATTTCAGGCTTATGAAATCGACAATCCATATTATTTGCTCGTGTTTTTATTTTGTAATGCATGGATTTTAAATAGTTGTAAAAACATAAAATGTTTCAGATTTTGCCTCAAGAAAAAAGTCTAGGTGTTTTAAGCAACTAAAATTTCTTCCTTCATTTGAGATTAACATAGAAATGTATTCTAAAAGCCCACATCTAGCTCCCTTAACTCTCACTGCACATATTGTCCTAAGGATAAAGATCTCTACAGCTGTTACAAGTATCACCCAAAGGTAGGAAGTTCTCTCACAGCAATAGGACAGAAGAATCCAGCTCATACTGCAGCAATCTGCCAACATCCTAATCCTGAAAATAGGCCATATTTTCTTAATGTGTGGGGCTCTTCCTAAAATGTCCATGGACACCTAGCATTTATACCCTCAGGAGCTGGAGGTCTGGAACAGCTCAGAAAGGATTTTCAATTTGTCCTAATACAGAAATGCTTTTCTACTTGCTGTCTGTGCAAGAAGGAGGGAAATCATCATTAATGTTTTTTATACATTAGGATATAAAATATATATTCAAATATTGAGGGAGATGTCAATTTCTGGACTTTTTTTAGCATATGTGCTCATTCAGCATCTGTTTCCAAGCCCATGCCAAGTGGATAAAATAAATTATTGAAAAAAATCTGAGCGAAAGGAGATCAAGATACTTTTACCATAGGCAAGAGAGAATGGAAAGATAAATTTAAAAGGTAGGCATGCATTGTGAGGAATAAAGCAAAGCCACTTTTCAGAGTCTCACCAGGCCCAACAGCAGTGAGCAAATCTAGCTTGAGAAGCTCCCTGTGCAGCTACTGAAGGTTTGGAGCACTTCTCTGCCAGGTTCTAAGTATGAGCTGTCAGAAAAAAGGGCCAGCCTGGTTGTTACCTAAATATCACCTCCGTGTCAGTTAATCAACTTTGTTAGGTTCTAAATCTGCATGAAGTCATGGTAACCTAAATGTATAACTAAATAGAAAATGAGGGGGGTAAAGATTCATGGAAATACTCGGAGGCCCAGGTTTTGTGCCACCCTGTAAGACTGAACTGTGATTTTTATTACAAAAAGAAACTGTTAGAATACAGTCAGCCTGGTATTTCTAAGCACCAAATTCACAAGAGTAAAGTTCAGCAAATACCACGTAAATTATAATGACTAACATCTGTAAAGTGCTTTCCGGTCTACGTGTCGCTTTGTTTAACCTTCATAACTGTTGCAATCCTCATTTATGGCTCAGGAAACAGAGGCTTAGGGAAGTAAAGGGATTTAGTGAAATCATCTAGCAAAAAACCATATTTTAAGCCAACATTTCAAGTCCAAATGATGTTTTTTGATTCCAAATCTAGCATTATTTCTACTACACTGTGCTGACTATTCAAAAATGTTTAAATACAGTATACACTGTAGAAACAATATTGTTGGGATTGTATCTTTTAGTGTAATTTGAAGAAAATTTTGCTGTTTGGTATCTTCTGGCAACAGGAGTTATGCTTTAATATTTTATGAAGACATTTCTAAGTCACTTATACTATGGAAACTGAATCCTTAAAAATGCTGTTGAAATCCGTTAAAACACTGTTGGTTGGTGTTACTTGTTATCAAAAATATGCAAAAATATATTATTTTGTTCTATGTGGTGAAACCTGTAGTTTGGGTAGACTGTAGCTATAAGAAAAAATAGAACCCCCTCCCCCAGAACTCCAGGTTACTGACTTGTGCCTCACACAGAAAGGCAATCGAGTCACAAATGACATAATGTATTAAGAAAAGCTTTCACATCAGACACATTTGAACACCTTTCTCGAAGGTGTTTGACTCCGTGTTCAATTTTTTAAACTAAAGGATGCATATCACTCAGATGAGGGAAAACTGTGATCTTGTCTTAAATAAGGCAATCTCTAAGATAGTTCACATGTTCTTATGTTAATCACACTGGGCTCACTCTATTTTTTAAAGGTCTGAAGTCTTTCTATAGTAAAAATATTCAAGAAAAGTTAAAATCAGTTATCTCAAAATTTAAAGAAAGTATGTTCAGTCTTGCTCAGGGAAAAATAAGGAAATATTTAGTTAAAATGGGAAAAATTTATAAAGTTCTGAATAAAGTATTATTTTTGTAAATTTTAATGTTGTCCACCAGTGAAAATAAAGTGACTCTTCTCTTTGGTGTCCATATTAAGTGGCCATAAGTAAAGAAACCAAATTATCCTTTATCCTGGAAGACACATTTTTTTGTTGTTCTGTGAGACAGTAACCTTCTGCCTCCTACAGTTTGACTGAAATACTAAGATGTAGAATAACAATTTCACAACATAACTTAAGTCACATTTGCACAGCAAACCTTCCAGTGGCATCCCATCCCATCAGGCCAAGGAATTTCAAAGGCCTTACAGGGGTTTCCAGCCCAGCTGGGGTCTGGCCTCTCTGTTCTCCTCTCCTGCCACACTCTAGCCATCCTATGGTACCATTTTCTAAGTGTGCCAAGCCAGCCCCACTCCTAGGATCTCTGCCTCAGTGCTCTGTCAGCTTGGACCAATTTTTGCCTACTGTATTCTTCATTTCATTCAGGTCCCCAGTCTTCCTCTTCATAGATACTCTTCTCAAGAGCTCTTTAGGAAAAAGTAATTCCTTGAAGTCTATTTTCCTTAAGTAGCTTTATTTTTCTTCATATGACTGTCTCTTGAGACTGTATATTTTTATTAATATAAAACTCTGGAACAAAAGTACCATTCTATAGCTTACAAACATCAGGAATTGAAATGATAATGACCATCTATTTATCTTCATTAATGCATATTTTCTTTAAGTGAAAAAATGTCTTATAAATGTCCCCATCTTCATAGGGGAAAATACAAGACAGGTTACTTATTCTACCTGATTTTATCTATTCTGTTCTATTATGAATATTGTACAAGTATCAGCTGTCATAAGCTTCCTTTTTGTGAAACAAAAATGTATTTGTTATGTATGAATTATAACTCTAACCTGCAGTATAGCTTATGAAGTTATAGTCCTTCACTGATGTTTATTTACCTTGAGCTCTTACTTGTAATCCAATCCTCACATAAAGATAAAAGGTCCACCAAAGCAAAAACTGAAGGAAATAGAGGCTAAGCTGAGTTATGAAAATGATAGTATATGGTAAGGGCTAATTTCACTGAGCAGGAGGCGGGGAAGAAACAGTGTGACTGGAATTTAAAGTTGATCATGAAGGGGAGTTTTCCTAGTTATGTGGTTGGCAATAATTTTGCACTACATACATTCTAGAACTGTCTTCACTTGGTTCTTTTGTAAAATGAAAATTACCTATAGAAAATCCTGTGTCTGTCCTCTAACTGCAGCTGAACATGGTCAAGTGGACCAAGTCCACAACAGAAGGAGATAAAATCCACCCTTAATTGCTCAAGGGTAACAACACATCAACTTAAGAGAAGACCCGTGAACCTCCGCTTATTGTTCTCTGGTTTTAATCAGAATGCTAATGTGTTAATGAAATATGGAAAATAAAAAATTATTTCCATTTATAACAAATAAAAATTAATGGGGTTTATTCAGTAAGGACAATTCTATGGCATGGAAAATTTGATTGAAGACAGAAATATAACTTTTTCCACAAGACCGTACTAATATCCAAGAGCGAGTGGATATAAAACATGTGGAAAACCTCACAGTGTATATTTATGTTCCCATGCCAACGTACTCAAATGGTAGTTGCTCGGCATCCAATCTGATGACAATTTCTCTTTCTCTCTTCTTATCATTATATTTTAACTGGCTTGACTTAGATTACTCTTTAATTAGCTGGAAAAAGATATAATTTAAACTAGACCCAGGCCCCATCTGTTAACCAGCATGGGATGAGTAGCAGACGGGACAATTTAACAGACATATTGAAATATAGTAATTTTGGAGCACTGGAGTTGAACATATATTTACTTATAGGTCTAAGCTGCAAAATTAAAATATCTTATAATTTCTTTGTCTAAAAATATGAAACATTGGGGAGAATAGTAATATGAAAACTACCTTATGAAAAGATACATTTTATTTTATTTTATCATTTTTTTTAAAGATACATTTTAAAAAGTATAACAAAGTGTATTTTCATAAATAATTATGGGCCAGTAATATGATTAAATTAAATACAGTACTTCAAAGCATTCTTCATAGAGAATTTATAGACCACATTTATTTAAGTATAAAATGTAGTTGTTAAACAAAATACGTTAAGAACTACAGTGAAATTTTCAAAAGTAAAGAACCAAAGTATTAAATAAATCACTTTATGGCACAAGACACCATAAACTTAGCTATGCAAACAGTAAGTAGATATTTGTGCTAGAAGAGTGGGAAAAAATTAAACTAAGCCAAAACTTCAAGGATTGGGAATTTAGAAATAGTGGTCAACTGAGGCCTAATACTGGCTTTTGAAAATCAATTTTTTTAAATGAAAACATTCCAAACATAGTATACTTATTCTTTAGCAAAACTTCTTCCCTTTGATAATTGAAAATCTTGTTAGTTTTCCATCAGACTTATGAAAAATACCTGTTAATTTCTTAAAGTACTGATGTCACCCTTTAGATGTTGATTCGGTTGCATTTCATGGTAGTGTTTTTTCCCTTAATAAACCTGGGGCCCATAACAGTGAAGACACTGAAAATTGCTAATGTAAATACTGGTCTTAGAGAGACTTTATTCATGAATAAACTGGAAATTATTTATTGGCCATCTACATTTCCACCACTAAAAAGAACTAGACAGACAAAACCCCTGCTGTAGAGGGTGAACATTTACAATACAGTAGGTCAAGCACTAACGCTGCACCACTGCAATTCACCTTTCAACCAGTGTGCAGATACTGATTTCCTCTGTAAACACAAACAAAATGTTTTGGGTCTGGGATATAGCTCTGGCACAAGCACCTGCCCGGTAAGCACAAGGTCCTGAGTTCAATTACCAGTAAAAAAAAAAAAAAAAATCAAGGAAAAAACAAATACAATGTTTTGTTATGGACACATTTTTTGAATTTAAGTCTGTATGTAGACAAGAAATACACTTTGCTTTCTAAGACTATGTCAAGTATTTTGTTTTCCATTTTGGGTTTTCTAATACACTCTCCACAGTGGTGTATGACCCATTGGCACTCTCTGTGACACTTTGTGACAGTTTTCTATTACTCATTACTGTTGTCTGTGCCACTCATTCCTCTTTGTTACAGCCTGGTCCTCTGGGCTTCCCCTCTTTGCTTATTAGGCACTTGGATGATTAATGTTAGCACTTCTTCAAAAGTTGGATCTTCAATAAACATAACTCATCAGGATTCCTCATCAGTATTTCTCCTTCCTTCCACTGTAACAATAGTCTTTTAGAATACTATTCAGAAATGATATCTTCAAAAAGAGTCGTTTCTTGAGGATTTTTGTCATAAAAAATGTTGCATTCAAAAACATAGAGATACATTAACTCTAAAGAAATGCATAGCACAGCAAAAGATGCTTCTCTTGTATCATCAGCTTCCATCATGATGAACAATA
Organism: Dinomys branickii; assembly: GCA_004027595.1. Taxonomy (NCBI): domain Eukaryota; kingdom Metazoa; phylum Chordata; class Mammalia; order Rodentia; family Dinomyidae; genus Dinomys; species Dinomys branickii. The sequence goes on from PVLD010015758.1 coordinate 19,826, forward strand.
TATTCTGCAACAACACTCTTAGGAAATTTGGTATGTGATATTAGTTTATACACACAATGGTTAGACCAAGAAATTAAGTTTCTGGTTCTTTAATTAAAGATATTCAATTAAAATTTATATGACTCATTAAGTTTGAAAACCTAAGCCATAAGTGATAAATGATAAAAAACAGTTAAATATTCACTGATACATCTATTATATTTATCTCAAAATGTATATTTAAGAATATATAAGGAGCTACCAAGCAAACCACCATCTACGATCTATAATCAATTTTTCTACATTTTAAACTCAAAAACAGTTATGTAACACTTAGGAAATTTTAATTTTCCAAATGTACTTTCAAAAAATTATCAGAGGGGCTGGGGATATAGCTCAGTGGAATAAGCGCTTGCCTAGCAAGCGCAGGGTCCTGAGTTCGATCCCCAGTACCGCAAAAAAAAAAAAAAAAAAAAAAAATTATCAGAATTATTTTCCAGGTAAAAAGAAGTTATGAAATCCACTGGACACAAATGAACTCCCCATGTGTAAAGCAGCAGGCAACCACTGTAGGACTTTCTGTGGTGGTGGCACTGTCCATTTATAACCACTTCCTCTTCATGTGAAGAATATGAATGAGAAAGGACAAAAGAGTCACCTTTCATTGTTTCATTGACTCTTGGTATTTTCATTGTACATTAAATGCCTAATTTCATTTTTACAACCAAAATAAAAACTAGCAATTTTTATTCTGAAAGGTAATTTCATGTTTCCAGCAGATATTAGCAACTTCCAACATGATCCCTAGGGATAATTTGTGGTTCTGAACCATGCATGCTTTAGAAAAACATTTCCAGCAGTCTGCGCAGGATTTATTCCTATTCCATCATTGGTAATAATAGCACTTGTTGCTGCAGGAACCTAAATTCTTCTGTTGCAAACTTTAAGACTGCTCTGAAAGTGTACTTTCAGGAACACTGAGTACTTTGTACCACAGCTGTGGGTCTGACATCAGCATGATCTTAAGGAAACCTTCCACATGGTGGAGGTGGACAGGGCCTGGACACACGTACTATCCCAACTTGAGAAAACATACATTTAAAACAGATTAGGATTCAAATTTTTCACAAAAACAAAGGACCTTCCCCTTCTTACAAAGTATCTTTTCAATTTCTATTTTATTAGTATATGTTTGCAATACATATAGTTTGCAATACAGTTTACATTCCTCTTGGGGAGTAGGTACATGTACATTAACACAGCTTCTTTTATAGAGTATATTTAAGATACTATTTTCTTAGGATGTAAATAGCTTATTACTAATCATTTAACAGAAAGGAAACAAGGATCTAAGACATTAAAAGCAAAAATATAAAGAAATATTGAAAATATACTAGAAGTCAGTGGGACCACGCATTGACTTAATAAACATTTACTGTCCTTTTTCTTTACATGATATAGTGCCAGAACTTGGTAAAACCTAAATTTATAAGGGCTGTGGAAGATCTCCAAGCTCACTGGAGAATTCAGCATTAAGTGCTACAGCACTGGCCTGTAACAAAATTGGAAAGAGGAAACTTGTCTGCAGGAAAAAAACTGAGAAAATAACACTTGATTTGAACTATGAAGAATAAATCAGATATACACAAGATCAGAAATGAGTCAGTGGCATTTCAACAGTAACAGCCTATACAGAGACAGAGAGGTATATAAGAAAGTGCTAATAAAATCATAGTATAGTCACTGTAAGTAGATTACGGTATAGTTGATGGAGGGTTGAGAAAAGACTACGGAAAGATAGCAGGGTGCCGGTGTAAGGGGTCTTTTATGCCAAGACAAGGTTCTTTGACTCTGTTGACTTCAACAGATGTGAAATGCAAGTTAGGAAGGCAATTCCGGTGGCTTAATGGAGAAACATGATGAAGAAAGAGATTGGTGGTGTGGAACATTTTACAGTTACAGCGGCAAGATGAACCTACAGAACTATGTAGACTGTTATAAATTAGAAGGTCAAAAACTATAAAGGAAAGCCCATCAGAATCATGGCAGATTTCTCAACACAATCCCTCAAGTCAAGAAGAGCATGGAGTGAAATATTTCAAGTTGTGGAAGAAAACAAATTCTAACGCAGATTGATGTACCCTATAAAGCTATCTTTCATAATTAATGGAGAAATAACAGACTTCCATGACAAAGCACAACTGAAGACATTTATGACCACCAGACCAACCCTACTAAGAGTACTTACAGATATTACAGACAGAGATAAAAATGACCACAATTCCAAGAAAAACAATAGAAATGAATAACCAGATTGGGCAAGCAATTAAACAGAGGGGGAAAGCAGGGAACTAACAGCAAGTAACTATCATGACAAAGACAAGCCAATATATGTTAGTTATAACCATCAATGTAAATGGACTCAGTTCACCAATCTAAAGAAACAGATTGCAGAGTGGATCAAGAAATGAGATCCAACAATATGCTATATACAAGAAACAAGTTTAATGCAAAAAGAAATTCATAGACTGAAAATCAAAGGATGTAAAACAATCTTCCATGCAAAAGGAAACCAGAAAAAAGCAGACGTAGCTATTCTGTTTGCAGACAATGTTAACTTCCAACCAAGAATGATCCAAAGAGCTAAAGAAGGACAATACATGCTTTCTAGGGGGAAAATTCAAGAGGAAGTGGAAACAATCACAAATATATATGCACCAAGTATGAGAGCACGGAACTATAATTACCAATAGACAGGATAAATCATATAAGAAATAACACAATTTTAACTGGGGACTTCAATACCTCATTGAGATAGATACCTCAAAGAGATAGATAACTAGACAAAAAGTCAGCAAAGAAATAACAGAATTGAACCAATCCTATGAACAAACTGATTTTAGTAAATGTTTTCAGACTGTTCCTGCTAACATCACCCGAACACACACTCTTCTCAGCTACACATAGGACTTTGTCTAAAATAGACCACATACTAGCCCACAGAACATGCTTAAGTAAATGCAAAAGAATTGAAATTATCCCATGCATATTATCTGAGCATAGTGCAAAGAAATTAGAAATTAATGGTAAAAGAAACCACAAAAACTTCATAAACACATGGAAATTAAATAACATCCTCCTAAACAACCAATGGGTCACAGATGAAGTAAAGGAAGAAATTAAACAAGATCTACAACTAAACAGGAATGCAGATACAACATACTAGAACTTATGTGATGCAATGAAAGCAGACCTAAGAGAAAAATTTATAGCAGTGAATTCTCACATCAGGAAATCAGAATGAGCACAAATAAACAACCTCATGTTGCACCTCAAGCTTCTAGAAAAAGAAAAGCAAGACAAACCCAAAGCCCACAGAAGGGAAGAAATTTAAAAAATCAGAGCAGGAATTAACACAATGGAGACCAAGAAAACAATACAAAGAATTAATGAATTGAAGAGTTGGTTCTTTGAAAGAATAAATAAAATTGATAAACCATTAGACAATCTTATCAAAACAGGAAAGAAAATACTCAAATTCATGCATTGAGGAATGAAGGGTGAAATCACTACAGATCCTGTTGAAATTCAGGTCATCAATACCTATTTCAAAAATCTTTACTCTCATACAATGGAAACCATGGAAGAAATGGACAGATTCCTAGATACATATGAATTACCTAAGCTGAATCAAAAAGATATAAAAATTCTAAATAACCTGTATCAGTTAAGGAGATTCAAAATGTAATTAAACCTTACCAAAAAAGAAAAGCCCAGATCCTGATTGACTCACTGCTGAATTCTACAAGAAATTTAGAGAAGACTTAATGCCAATAGTCATCAACTCAGTGGAATTGAAATGGAAGCAATACTCCCTAACTCATTCCTGGAGGCAACTATTACCATGACACCAAAACCAGAGTAAGACCAAACAAAAAAGAGAACTACAGGCCCATCTCCTAAATGCAAATAAATGCAAAAATCCTCAATAAGTTACTAACAAACAGAATTCAACAAATCATCAAGAAGATTATACAACATGACCTAGTGGTATTTATCCCAGGAAATGCAGGGATGATTCAACAGATACAAATCAATGAATGTAGTACACCAAATCACAAAGCCAGAGTAAAAAAAAAATCACACAATCATCTCAATAGATGCAGAAAAAGCTTTTAGTAAAGCTCATTCGTGAGAAAACCTACAGAAAACTGAAACAAATGGTGTTTATCTCAATTTGGTAGAAGCTATCTGTGCCAAATCAATGGCCAATATCATACTAAATGGACAAAAACTGGAAGCTTTCACTGTAAAACCAGGAACAAGACAAGGCTGTCCACTATCACCACTCCTTTTCAGCATAGTTCTGGAAACACTAGGTAGAGCATTTAGACAAGAAAGAGAAATAAGGATAGGAAAAGAAGTTAAACTGTCATTATTTGCAGATGTCAGGATACTGTACATAAAAAGCCCCCAGAACTCCACAAAAAGATTCCTAGAGTTATTAACCAAATTCAGTTGCATGGCTGGATACAAAGTCAATACTCAAAAATCAATAGCACTCTTATACAGAAACAACAAACTCATTGAGAGAAATTGAGGAAGCCACACCCTTCACAATAGCATTCAAAATAATGAAATACTTAGGAATCAATCTAACAAAGGAAGTAAAGGATCTAAATATTGAAAATTATAGTACTCTGAAAAAGGAGATTGGAGAGGATATCAGAAAATTGAAAGAGATCCCAAGCTCATGGACAGGAAGAAGCAACAGTGAAAATGGCCACACTTTCAAAATTGTTATACAGATTTAATGCAATCCTGATCAAGATAGCATTAATATACATCACAGAGCTAGAGAAAATATTTTTAAAAAATTCATCTGGAACCAAAAGAGACCTAGAATAGCAAAGCCAATCCTGGGTAACAAAGACAAGGCAAAAGACATTACAATCCCTGACTTGAAATTATAGTACATGGTACTGGCAAAACACACACACACACACACACACACACACACACACACACACACACACAGAAAACAAACAAACAAACAAAAAAACAGACCCAAGGACCAGTGTAACAGATTAGAAGTTGCAGACACAACTACAAACACATTCAATCTTTACCTTTGACAAAGGAGCCAAACATGTTCATTGGAAGAAAGTTAGCCTTTTTACTAAATGGTGCTTGAAAAACTGGCTTTCAATATGCCAAAGAGTAAGACTAGACCCTTGTCTATCTGCACTGGTCATTCAGGAGTTGTAAATTAACATAACACTGAGATTCCATCTCACCTCAGGAAGAATGACTGTCATTCAGAATCAACAAACAAATGCTGGAGGGACTGTGGGGATAAAGGAACCCTTCTGCACTGCTAGTGGCAATGTAGATTGGTTTAATCACTTTGCAAGTCAGTATGGAGAGTCCTCAAAAAATAGGATTAGTGGTCCCATTCAACAGCGCTAGTCCCCCTTCTGGATGTCTTCCTAGAAGAATTAAAAACATCGTACCACAGTGATAATGTACATCCATGTTTATAGCAGCACATTTTGTAATAGCTAAGTCTTGGAAACAACTCAAATGCCCATCAACTGAGGAAAGGATAATAAAGATGCGGTATGTTTATAGAATGGAGTACTGCTCAGGTATAAAGAAGGATAAACTTGAGACAGGGAAATGGATACAGCTGCAGTCTATACTCACAAGTGAAATAAATCAGTCTCACCTATGTAAACACTGTACTGTCTCCCTAGTAAAGAAGCTGAAAGAGTAAATATGGTCCAAAATGTAAAGACATATTGTGCAATGGGAAGAAACTGCTCAAAAGGGAAGAGAAACTGGAATGGCAGAAAGGAGAAAAGGATATATATATATATGATAATTAAGATATTTTTACTACTAATTGCTACTAGTTCATTGAAAAAAAGATTTGTACCTATATTTTCTCATTTTTTCATGCCTATATCTTGTAATATGAGCAGCTACTTTGAAGATAACCATACACAATACACTAACCATTGTTACTCTTCTACAACCTTATTTTGAAATTTTATACCATTGTTTTTATTGTTTATTTTTCTTTTCTTTAAAATAAATAAATAAATTAGACAATCTATTGTACTTTAGCATAGTTACCTTTAATGTCTTTGAGCAGTTGGTAACATGAAATGTTTTTAGGTAAGGATATTTTTTGGGAGGAGGATGCATTACATGGAAAGTTAATAGTGATCCTGGGTTCATGGTGATGTTGAATGCCTTGGGATGATGAGTTACTTTATGTTCAGCACTCTTAAAGATACTGCCACTATTTTATTTAATTATCTCTATTAACATCCTTAAACATTTGGGGATGGTCTTTTTAAAAAGTTAATTTCAAAGGCCTTCCCTGAGAAAAGTGAACAAAAACACTATTCCTGAATAAGGAGAAGCTAATAGGCAACAACTGTTACTGAAAAATAAAATTTATAAATTAGTACAGTAAGCATATCCCTAAAAATGTCAATAGGTCTTTCATGTTGTTCTTCAATGGTATGCAGACTTTAGTTCCTTTTAGTAGGGAAAACTTAAACCAACTGCTTTAAGATGGAATGCTGAAAACACAACTCACTGATTCCAAGTAATTTCTGCTGTGAGTACAAGAGAACAACCACAAGTGTGCAAAGTGTGCTTTCAGATTCCAACAGGCTGATTGACTTGTATGTTGGGCACAATGATTTGCTTCTTTGGTGTTTCAGTTTTCTGAAAAGCAGCTAACTTGAAAGCAAGACTATAAATTGCTTAGGTGAGGAAAAACTTAAATGTGAGCTAGAATTTCATATATAAAGCTGAGATACCTCTCAATTTCATGATGCAATACAGTCTTGAAACTTTTATGACTAAGTGACTAGCAGCACAAGCACAGAGACCTGCGACATCCTATCTGGTTAGCATCTTCTAAGTTAAAGTTTTGTAATTACCATTCTATGTTCCATGCTGAGATGCTCAAGAAAAGCACCTTTATATTGAATGGCATATACAAGTGTGGCAAATCTTTTTAAGTGTTTGTGTTGTTTTTGAGAACCTTTTGAAAAGAACTGTAAGCCAGTATATGGAAAATTATAAATGCAGCCTGATTTTGCCTGCAATTTAGTTAGGGGTGTCATCCAACTGTTGCAACTGCCAGAAGAGAGACTACCTCCTCCCATTGCAGTTTTCCAAGTGTACCATTGAAAAGAAAGCTGAACACCAGACCCGCTGGTGCAACTTGAACAGAGTGAAACAATCTGGTAAAAAAGGAGAAAAATTGTCCATCTTATGAATGTTCTTGTGCATAAAATGTTGCACTAAAAAATCCGGTCTGCTTGATGAATGAGGTATAGAAGAAAAGTTAGGATTAAGAAATTATGCACAATACCGGCAGCACACTGCTATCAGTTTCACAACTGTACACAAGATGTGGTCTAATGTTTACCTGGGTGTACAACAGTTAAGGACTATAGTATGTTTCTATTTGTCCTGTGTTCTCTATATCAGACAGATGATAATCATAGAACATCTTTGAACACTTAGCTTTGATATGCACCAGTTCTTATATCATGGATTGCCTGCTGTTTTCTCTATGGATAATAACTTTCATATTTTGTCCTTAGCAGTTACCTACACACAAATGTACATGCAATACAGCTTACAGCACAAGGATCTGGAGTAGGACATGGCATTGATCTGGTGCTTCAAGGACAAACACATTTCAAATAGGCTGAGAAGGGGGTTTTTTCATTTCTTTCATCTTTTGCTTTCCAGTATTTACCTTACATGTTCTTGTTTGCCCTCATCCATATCTTCAAGCCTGTCCATCTTGAAAATACCCTGCTTTTGAAAAGACTACTTTTTAACTTACTACAAAATTTCTCTTTTTTGTTTCATGACCAAACCATTTCTACAAGTTACATCTCTTACCATTTCTACCCCACCACCAAAGTTTCTTTCCATTTTTTCCCTTCCCTCTCCTTCCCTCCCCTCCCCCTTCCCCTCTCCCTCCCTTCTGTCTTCCTTCCTACTGAGCTACAGCCTCCTCAGTCCTTTATTCTTTTAATATTACTTTGAGACAGGGTCTCACCACGTTGCTAAATGGCCCAGACTGGGTTTGAATTTGTAATCCTTTTTGCTTCAGCCTCCCACAGTACTGGGATTATAGGGATGCACCACCAGCCCTCTTGATAATTCTCTAGAGTCAAAGCTACTTGTTTTTTATGTGTAGGGTGATAAAAGTGGTATTTCTCCTTAAATAGAAATTAAAATCACAATAAAAATTTCAATAACTAGAATTGTCTGAAGAGAACATTTCTCTTTGGGCCAGTGTTGTGAAATTAAGTAATATGCCTTTTGTTTCTGTGGATTCCTTCCTGAATGGCTCACACAGAACATAAACCTCATAATCCAACAACACACTGTGGAAGGAAAAAAATTCCGTGTTTCTCAGACCAATGTTCTGTTTCCTTAGCAGCTCTGCCCCTAAATATGCATGACATTTCCTTTCAAAATCTTCTGTTTAATGTTTCAAATGCATGGACTCATTATGACTTCGGACTCAAATTCCCTAATATTGAGTCATCTGGCCAAACATGAGTCATAATAAACTAATAAAACATTCTGAGCACTTAGCTATTTGAACCTCAGGGACCTATGTAAACCTGTGAACAATTTTCCAGCATCAAGGGAGATGGAAATTCTAGCAGTTAGGAAGTAGCGAGGGAAGAGAGAAATAGTACTTCATGACTTCCATGTTTATTTTTTAACTTATAGTTATTAGGAGAGCCTCTGTTCTATCATCTTTTATTTAAAAGTGTAGCAATGATCATGTGTAGCATTTGAACAAAAATTTCATAGACAGTCACTGTTTTATTTCATGTTAACTTAATAAGATTTTTAAAGATGCTTTGGCAACTCGAGCCAACATGGGATTAGCTGTTTCATCAGAATGTTCGCACTGTGGGTACCATCACATGGTATCTGGTTTCTGAAAGATGGCATGAAATTATGCTGTAGTTTAAAGTCAGAATAATAACTTGTATTTTGCCTACTGCCTATTTTTATTAATGTTACTGTGATCTACTAGCCACCCAAACAAATTTTTCTGAAAGTTTTCTAGTTTCTCATCTGTTAGAAGCCTATGTGCGTGGGAATATTAGGTCATGTCCCTTCCATCATTGTCTCTTGAATTTTTGTTCTCTTTTCCATTCTTAGTGTTATCAATATTGTTTTGTTCAGAAACCCAATCACTTATTGATAATTTCTATGTCGTAGGTTAGAGAAATGATAATGAGATACTGATAACATAATACGGAGGAAATAATGAAAGCTAAGAAGGCGATAATGTGAAAAGTGAGGCCCTGAGAATCAACTGCAATCAGCATTTCACAAAATGTACATGAATGGAAAACAAATTTTAGTGGTAGTTTTCTACATCTGTTTTGTACTACCAAACTTGTGTATGTATTACATCTGTATGTAATACCATACTTGTGTATGTATAACTTAACCATTTAATAATAGTTTCCTTGGACTCTTTCCTCACACTGGGTTACTGAAGTGGTACTTGATGACAAGAGAAAGATCTGAAAGTCAGACATTATCTGCGAAATCTTTTGTACCTTCCAAAAATTGCTGGTTCACTGTTATTTCCCACATAACTCCCTGCACCTTGGCACCTCCGTGGCGGCATGATAATGCCTTAAAAGTATTATTACTGAACTGCACCATGTTAGCAGCCGTACTTCATTCTGGTATATGGACCAGAATGAAATCCACACTTTGTAAAAGAATATAGTCACAGCATTTATTTAAGAGTTGGGTGACTTTTTTTGCTGTGGCTGTTGAGTCAACTGTGTTAAATATTTTTAACATGATGTCTATCTTTTGAGTCCAGTGACATTATCAACATGGCACTCATTTGTTTCATTAAGTCAGTAATTTATCTTCCTTGATGGGCCGGTCAAGAATCTGCAGAGTGGACTGAGGCCTGAGCATTTCGCAGGATGAGACAGCAGCCCCCCAGCTTGGGCAGGGTCGCCCTGCTCCTCCTGGCAGCAAACAGGTGGCGCCGGGAACTTTTCCAGCAGCTCTGCTTTTGTGTATTTTATATACCAGGCTGTTTTTGTCAAAGAAGTCAGCTGAGTGACAAGTTCCACACTGAGAATGGATTTGTAGATCATAGAAGTCTTCAGTCCAACACTGAAATAGGGCGGTGGACCCACGGCAGGAAAACGTGTGTGCGCCTGCCAGCTCCTGCGAGTCACAAATAAGTACTGAGGGAAAGAGACCCCAGTGCGGTTCTGTTCAGAGTGCAGGGAGTGTAACATTCAGGCATAGAGCGTGCTCCAGCATACAGAAGTAAAATAACACCTCCATGAGTAGTGATCACAGCTTGCACAAAGTTGCATACAAAGATTTAAAAATCAAGTTATTTAAGATGAATAAAAGCCCACTGACAAAAGGTAGATTCTTAAAACTTCACAGGGAGGGAGCCAGGCATGATGTGCATGGCTTTAATTCCAGGACTCTAGGGGCTGAGGTAGGAAGCTCAGCAGTTCAAGTTTAGCCTAAGCAATTTAGTAACTTAGTGAGACCCTGTCTCAAAATAAAGCGTAAAGGGTTGGAGTTGTAGTTCAGTGCAAAGGTTCAATCACCAGAATATAAACAAACAGAGGGATTTGAAACTGTATGTAATTTCTTAGACTCTGCATTATTCAAGAAAGCAATGGAAAATGTTCTTTGGCATCAAAGTGAGACTTTTTACCGTGCTTGTCTTTAAAATCTAAGAAAGAGAATATTTTGGATAATATGCTATACCAGACAAAGTTTGGGCATCTTGATTTCCAAACTGGGTGTGGTAACTAATGTGAACGTATTGCAACAGATACTTATCTCAATGAAAATTTTCTCAATGTCTGCACAGCTGTTAATTTGGCCCAAAAACCACACCTAAAGATAGCAGGGTTCATCAGCTATTCAGCAGGGGCTTTGATCCTGGTGAACGAAGGAAAGATCACCATGTGGAAAAGTTTAAGGTCCTTATATCATGAAGAGAGGGAAGGAGAGAGAGAGAGGGAGGGACTATTTTCTAAAAATAAAAGTAAGTGATGTATTTTTAGCCATTTTCAAATGAGAAACATAAGGATTTAAAAAAAAAAAAACATTCCAGAAGTAAATCTCTAAAAATCATAGCTCTGAAGCATCACTCAGATGCACAGCCAACCAGTAACTACTAGGTGCATTCTGAATCCACAACAAAGGGAGAAATGTGTACAAGTGGACAATTTCACCTTCAACACAGCCATTCCCTCTGATGTAGCAGCATTTGCATTTTAATGGAAACTGAAATTTCATGATTTGTATATCAGATTTCCTCATTTGTTTTTTCTCAAAAAACAAATTTGTTTTCCCCAACCATGACCATGAGCCTCAGGTGGAAAGGTGAGAACATCAAAGCCATCTAGTCAATGCCATTGTGGAACAGCCCTGGGGCCAGACAAGTACCCTGAGCCCACACTTCCACTGTCTTCTTTTGAATTCTTAGTAAGTGGCTGAGTCAGAAATCAGACATAAACTCAACTACTATGACCCATCTACTATGCTAATGAAAAGACATAGCTATAACCACAGCCCCTCAAATTATAAAACAAGAGCCAGGTTAAGGAGAGAAACAAAGGCTATTATTCTTTGATGGGTTTCAAAGTTCAAAATGTAGTCCTCACACTTGTGACCAGCTGTAATACTTGAGCAAGCACTTTTTCTGTTTTGCGAATAGTTGAATGAATGTCCTCTATGCCTCCTTTTCTTCCCATCCCATTTGGCATCCATCAAACACTCTCGTGTGGTGCATCTGTGGCATATATTCCGAATCCACCCTTCCCATCACTTCACACCCCACTGTTTTGCACACAGGTCATTGTAAGGCACTGTTTAACAAGTCTTCCTGCTGAAACCCTTATCTCTATGATGATCCTCGACATAGGCACTAAAGCATTTATTACAATTTAAATTAGCTCAAGTCACTCCTGTGAGCTAAGCTCCCTAGAGGCTCACCTCTCACTGAGGGGAAAGTCCTTGCCTTGGTCTGCACCACACAACAGATCTGGCTTCTGTAACTGCTTTAACTCCACTTTCTCTTACCCTCCCTGCCTGCTCTTGGGTCCAGCCTGGCAGGGCTGCCCTCTTGAAGGTGCAAGGAAACACCAGAATTGGTCCTGTCACAGGGCTATGGGTTTACTGCTTTCCCTCTTGCCTCCTTCACTGGTGAGCCTTTCCTGACCTCCATACTATTGCCCTCTCTATGCTTATGACTCTACATTCCTCGCCTTAACATCCTTCATGGAACATACTATATATTTTACTTATCTGTGTCTCCTTGCACTGGAATACAAACAGCAGAACAAGACTTTTTGTAGGGTTTGCCAATTAGTATATTCCTTAGTAGCTAGAAAGAGCAGGGGCTCAATACTGAATAATCATTGACCAGATGCTCAGTAGGAATGAATAAATGAATGAATGAATGAATGAATGGATGGATGGATGGGTGAATTTTAGGGAAATAAACACAAGACCAATTAAATCAAGAAGTATTATTTCAGAAAACATTAACTGGCAATGGAAAATTTCATGAAGACTTAGAATTAGTCAATGTATGGTTTTCTTACAGAATTTGTAAGGATATCTATTTAAAGATATCTTTGGAATCTCCTTTATGAAACTGAGGAATTATAATATTCACCAGTGTCATAGGTTTGTGGTAAGAATTAAATGTCATAACATTATATTGGTCTCAAAACTCTATTTTTAATTACTTTCGTTGTTGTTTTGACATCTGGAATCATTCAGAAGTTCATCAGAAAAGAGATCTGAAAAAGTTCTATTCTTAGGAACAAATCAGTGAACAATTTTAGCAAGTCCTAGAACATTGATCCAATTAACCCAATTTATAGCAGAGAACTTCTTATCTAATTCAGATGGTGATAGCACTTAAAAAGAATGTGTGTGTGTGTGTATATATATATATATAATCCCAAAACTGATGAAAACTAGATCAAAGCCATAACTTCCTGATTTAAACAAGACTCTTTACTTCAAGTTGGCATTTTGACAGAAAGGCTCAAAAGAGAAATATATCAAATGTACATCTCTGGTTCCTTTAATTATATGACTGAGTTCTCAGAAATTCTCTTGAACCAACTGCTTTTTCTAAAATTGGACTCTTTCTATCACTCATGTTATGAGTGAGCAGATGCACTTTAATAGATACCTTGTCTCTTTGGAGAGATGCATCTATGAGATCTCAAGCAAGGCAGTGTTTGAGGCAGACACCTGAGCCACTGACTTGCTATCTGGACAGTACTTAAACAGTTATGTGCACCTCATAGGTGCTAAATAAATGGTAGTAGCAAGAAGATACAGATGGTAATAAACAGTGAAGAACACCAGAGACTGGCTCTCTATTGCAGATTTAGGCAGCGTGCGCTCAGGTCAGCAACTCCAGCATCACCACAGTATCTACTGCAAATGCATAACCCGAGGTCCCATGCTAGACCTTGTGCACTAAAACGTCTAGAGTGGGAACAATAATGTTTTAATGAGTTTTCCCTGGGATTATTATGTCTTGCTCACAATTCTAAATATCTAATTGTTCATACTTAAACAGTTAAAATCAGTAACAATTATATGGAAAAAATATTAAAACTTTTCAATGTCAGAGTATTTTATAAGAAATGGATAACTGTTACTTAAAATCAGCCACCAAGATAAAATTGAAACTCTAGTTTAAATACTTTATAAAACATATATTTGTTCAATATTTCAGACAGTATGGTAATAATATTAAGGCATTTAGTTTCTCACTTTAAGAAAGTGTATTTTCTTTTTTAAAAAATTATTTTAAAAAGTAAAAGTATGAAAACATGTTAACAAACAGACAGCCACTTACAAAGCAGCACAACAATAGTACAATCAGAACTGAATTACAGACAAGGTGACAGGGAATTAACAATGGTTGTTGAATTACATATTGATAACTTCGGAGTGTATACTCAGGAAAATAAATATAGACATGCAAGACTGATCAAACAACTAATCATTAACAGTTCCAATAAAGTGGCATAAATCAGTAGTACATCTGTGTTAGTCATCCTGCACATATATACATACATATATAATTATCCCCTTCTTCCTTTTCTCCCTCCCCCATCCCAGCTGCTCCCTACTTTCGAGCAGTTTCCTTTCATTTCACACTGTTTATCATACCTCCTAATTTATACTCATAATAAAGTGTATTTTCTTAATTATTTAACAAATGTAAGAAATTCTGAAAAGTAAACTATTACTGTCATACCCGATTTGCATATGAAACAAATGAAGAACAAAAACTTACTTCAACTTTCCAAAATTGTATGGTAAAGTCAATTTGAAAATGAATATCTGGTTTTCTAAAATAACTGTAGTTATTGTTGTTTGTTTCAATAACATTTATATTGATTTCTACTCTAATAATAAGCTGTTCGGCTCTACCAAACCCATTCTGTTAACTGAGTAATGAAAAAATCATTGCTGAAGTTAGAATTCTAGCTTCACTGATTACTATGGGGCACTGGCTACGACACTAGACTTCTGTAATCTTAAGTGTTTCACATGTAAAATGTGGGTAAATATAGATTACCCCAGAATTCTGAGGCTTAAAGCTATATAGAGATACAGATGTGGATAAAGTCAATGGAGGATACGTGTTACAAAGTAGTATATATATATAAATATATTTCTTGGTACTTTAAATCCTTTGGCTAGAATAATGTGCAATTATGTTTTACAGAGTTAAAAAGACTACCAAACATCAATCAAAGTATAAAGTTGATTTCAAGTGTTTGAGTTTATATTTTCAAATGTGCTAAAATGTCTACACCATATTAAAATTTAATGTGATGAGCCTGAGTTGCTCAATTCAAATACATTTAATATGGCCTTACTCTTTTTAAAAACTCACTGTCTTCAAAGGTTAAAATATACATTTAACTCTGAAGATAGTTTTAGATACTCAATCAAAAATAAAGCAATTCTTGACTCCAGAATAAGGATTATGGGATTATCTTCTTATATATATATTATATATATATATATCCAATGAATTGTAGATTCATTAAAACCACTATATAGATTACTTATAGAAGAAATTGAATATAGAGGTATACTTCCAAATTTACAGGAACAATTACTATGGTATATGTCAATAAGTGAAATGGGGTTAGCATGTGCAGATAACTCAAGAAATTTTTGCTAGATAGGAGAGAAATTGGATCAAGTGTGGTGCTTTCTTTTGGCTTATTTTTAGAAGGAATTTCAAGTCACTTATATGCTCACAGAAGTGACTTAGTAGAGAACAAATATCAATCAACAAATGAGAGCAAAGGTAAAATAATATGGAAATTATGTCCCAGAAGACAGAAGAAGGAATTTGGGGAGGCTGGATCTTTCATTGATGGACACACTTCCATCAATGAAAGGCAGAGTGAGGCAGAAACACAGCTGGCATGGTGTAGAGTTGGCACTGGTAACACAAAATAGAAAACTTTTTGATCTTTCTGTGGAATTCTAAAGCAAGGTAATAAGTGACGAGTGATACTGGTAGTCTGAAGAGATAGAAAAAAAATGGAAATAATTCTGAAGAATGGAACATACAATAAAGGTAGGTAAAAGATTGCTGAGCATTTCTGAGTGTCTATTTTAGATTTGTGGTCGTGAATATGATTTCAAGGACTAGTTGCCACTCAAGATTTTGGGACCATATCCACCTGCTGGATGGACCTTCTTGGGTACTGAAGGTTTCCAAGCCCGCAGCTCCCAAGGCTGTGGACCTTGTGTACAGGACAATGGTCCTCCCCATACACACAAGGGCTGGTTTATTCCCATTCTCTTTCCAGCGCCTTTATTGTCTCCACCAGGCTTGACGACAATCAAGTGCTGAGAAAGCGTACCAACGTATCTCCTCAGCAAGGGAGCGATGACCTGGGGGTTAGGTTTTGGTCTATTTTCTCACCAGGTCCAGTTTTTGCAGTGATCTGGTACCAGTAATATGATACAGACATTTTATTATTGATTTTGTTAGTGATTTTGTTATAAAATGAGATTGGAGAAATTGGTAAATGCCATCTTTTGGGCTATAATTCTCTCATTTATTTTTGCTGTCACAATTGTTACACTGGGGAAAAGGTAGGGGTTGGCTACCTATAGGTAAACCCAAAGGCTTGTCAATGTTATCACAATTTCTAGTAAGGACTACACATACCTATTTCAGAGAAGATTATAAAAGTAGCTGAAACTTTGGATTTTCTATTCAAAATAAATCCCTAAAGAATTCAGTAAAACCTAAAACTAGAATGTATTGATCATCTATTCTATGATGATCTAACAATGCTCCACTGACTTTTGCCAATCCAGTCTCATTTAATAAGAGGACCATGCCGGGTGTGGTAGCACATTACTGTAATCCCCGTACTCAGGAGGCTGAGCCAGGAGGACTGTTCAAGACCAGCCTGGGCTACAAAGTGAGTTCAAATTCAGCCTGCACTGCATAGCGCGACCCTGTCTCAAAGATTAAAAAAAATACAATACAATACAGTACAATACAATACAATACAATACAATACAAAAGAGTACCACAGCAGAAGGTAGCAGTCTGTTAAATTCTCATTCATCTCACTGGATGAGGGAACTCTTAGGCTCTAACGTAAGGAAGGTTCACTGTGAGTGGGGAACTGGTGGCTATGCCCAGGTATTTAATATAATACCCACTGTTTTTCAAATGACCTCCACTTAACAGGACTGCTTCCTCTGAATATGGTAGTTTCCAATTACATTTGAATATTAGTAAGGTTGCTACCAATGTGAACATCTATGTTCACGTAATTCTCTCAAATATGGTAAGATGAGAGCTCAGTTGATGAGCAATGGTAAGTGAAAGTTGACCATTTTTTTCCAGACACAATCTCACTATGCAGTTCAGGCTGGTCTCAAAGGCACAGTAATCCTCTTGCCTCAGGCTCCCCAGTGCTCGGGTTACAGGTGTGCACCACCACACCTGGTGAAAGCGGACAATTGTTAAATTAAAACATTCCTTTTCAATTTTAAGGCATTGTACTAGTAGATGAAAAACATGAGAGTTCCTAAAATTCAGGATGGACTCAAGTATGTCAATCAAAAACCATTTACTGATTATGTATGGGTACTTATGTATGGTAATGTAGGGTAATTATGTATGTATGTTTATACAGTATAGCTAACACAGTTGTACTACTGTCTTCTATTGCTTTACTGAAAGGAATAGTTAATGATTACTTATTTGATCAATCTTGCATATCTCTATTTGTTTTCCTGAGAAACCACTTTGAAGATATCAATATGTAATAGAACAAGCACTGTTAGTTTCCTACAACTTTTTCTGTAACTCTGTATTTGTATTGTTCTTATGCTGTCTTTTAAATGGATGTCTGTTTGTTAATATGTTTTCCTTCTTTTATTTTTAATATAAATTAAAAAAACATTTACTGTACTGTAAAATATTTTCTCATTCAGAGTTTTTGGCCTGATTCAACACAATGACTAAATAAATATTTCTTGAGAATCTGCTCATCAACAAACATTCATTAACTATGTATGGGATGATATAAATTTTCCCCTTCCACAGATAATCAATATTATCTATGTTCCATGGGTTTCTATATGGTGGCAGATCTTGTTTTACATGATTTCTGTACATAATCTCACTTAATCCTCTCAAAAATAGTACAAGGTAGGTACTAGAATTATCATCCCCATTTTCCCATGAAAAATCCAAAAGAATAGAGTTATATGGCTTACATCATACAGGTTCCTCACTTTTAACCATTATTTTTTAGACTTTTGTGTACTGTACATTTGGTGATTAGAAGGAGGTAAGCAAATGATTATCACATATTGTGAAAATTGAAATAGAGGTTTGCAAAAGAGGCTGTAGGAGCAGCACCACCACAAAATGCACTTAATTTTCTCAAGTATGTAGTGCGAAAAGGAGCAGAAAAGGGTGGGAATACGGTGGATGAGGGCGGTAGAGGGTATGGAGGACGCAGCAGCGTTTTCCCCAGAAAAGAATGAAGGACATTCCAGCAAATGGACTTAGAAAGAAACCAGGGGTAAGGGGACCGAGCCCTGAGGGAAAGGACAGGTCCTGGGCAGCAATAACCTAAAGGGGGTGTTAGTGGGGAAGTTAGGAAGATTATGTTGAAAGCGTACGAGAGGCTGAAATTTGTAGGGCCTTATGGTCTCCTTAGGAATTAACCCATGGTCTATAGAAAATGGAGGATGCTAAAAATTTCAAGCAAGGGAGTGGAAAAATATGGACTGTGTTGTAGAAATCTGACTCAGACCCTGTTGAACAGTGTAAATGCAGGTGCTGGTACTTCTGTATCTTCATTTAGGAAGTCACTGAAACAGTAATCACAGAGCACATGAAATCTTATGCACGTGAAGCCTGGGACAGTGCACTAATTCAAAACGATTTTTGTGTACCTCCTTGGGATGGTCCAGGTGAGCTGGCATTCAGAGAGCAATGAGATATGTTGGTTTTTGATTATTAATTGGAAGAATTTAAAGTAATCACTGGCTTTTCCATTGCCCTATTTTCCATTCTTCTCATTGAGCATTATACTTTGAACATCACTGTTTACATATTTCACTTGTCCCAGGCTCTGCAGGGTTCCAACAGGTTCTGGCAAGCATGGCAACCAAAGACAATTAGAACAGTCTGTAAGTACACAAATTAAAAACAACACTGCCCCTAATCACCTTCCTGGACAGCGTGGAACTAACAGAATCATGTGGAAAAATTTGGCAGATAAAATCACTAAAATGAAAACATATAAGGTACAGTTTTAACCATTTTTGTTGATGCTGACTTTAGAAAAGAGACATTTAAGCTCACCAAAAGCTTTGCAAAAGCACAAATAAGCAGTTCTTGTAAAATTTGTATTATCTAAAAATTATAGAAATATAGCTCTAACATAAAACAATTTTTATTTAAAATCATACAATATGTAAAAGTTCTCTAAGTACTTTCATGTACACATTCTTAACTATCAGTGGAATAACTTTGAAGGCTGGAAAGGTAAATAATAGCATTATTCTTATTCTACAGATGAAAACAATGGGTCTTAGTAAGATTAAATGACTTGGTCAAGGTCACAGTTGCTCATCTGTTTGTTAAATCAGCCTTGTAACTAATACTTCCTCACTATAAGTTCTATGTCATTTCTGCTCTATCGCCTTGCCTGCTAGAGGGAAATGAAAAACCATTTATTCATCTATTCATTCATTTGTTCTTCACATACTTATTTAGTTCCTATTAGTAGAAAGCATGGGGCTGGGTGCTGTGAGATTTATGGTGATCATAAATCCAAGTCCTTAGGGGACCAGCGAGGGAGGTACACAGTTTAGTAAGAGCTATAAATATGTGAGAAATCATGCCTAATTAGGCAGTTACAGAAAGAATTATGAAAGGTCATCATTAAGATAAATGATTTCTGGCTAAGGAATCATGGAAAGCTGTATGAGACTGTGGTGTTTTAGCTGTCTGATGAGTGGCTGGAGTTTAGGCAAAGAAAGGTGCGAATTCTAAGGAGTGCGGACAGTGTGAGAAAGAAGAAAGTCAAGACGTGCTACTGAAAGTGCAAATTGTCCTTGATTCTGGAGCATGACTGAGAAGGTAAGAGGCTAAACTGTGAAGACAGGATAAAGATGCTTATGATTTCTATAGACAACACAAGTTTTGATGGAAACAGTAAGGGTTTTATTGAAATTACACAAGTTTATGTTCAAATATCCATTCTGCAGCAGAGAAGCTGTATGATCTTTACATACAGTTTATAAACCCACTGAAATTTTTATATTCTAGTCATGAAATGAGGACATTTTTAAATATTTCATTAATAATTTTCAAAATAATAAAAAATGTCTTACCTTCAAGGTGGATATGAAGATCAAATGACAGTATGTCTGAAAAGCAAGTGGTACATGAAGGACCTCAGTAAAACTTAGTGTCTTTTCCCATTATTTGGTAGTCAGTAGGGAGAAAGGAGGGTGTTTTCTGAGTAATGAGAGTCATGTTTCAGTAATGCAAATGTGTTGGATGAATTGGAAGACAGGGAGTAAGAGAATGAAGGCAGGAAATCCTTTTAGAGCACAAAGGAGAAATAGATGCCTTAATGAGTGACACTGACCAAACACAGTGTGGATGCAGTACTCAGTGCTGGGCAGCCAGGAAGCCCAGATCTGTTAATCTCCAGAAACAAGTTATGATTAAAACCAAATCTTTACTATTTTCTCTTTTGATGAGCAAAGCAACAGTCAACAGACCAGCTAGCTTTCCAGTTAGTCTCCTAACCAATGCCAGACCCCTCCTTGCCCCCTCATTCATAGCTGGTTCTAGTATTGGGCCGCTGTTCTCTTTATAACCGTCTTTCTCAAAATTCTCAATATTAGACAGCTATGAGAGTGATCATCCAACGCCATGTCCTTCTAATACCCTGTCCCTCACTCCAGAGATGATTTCTTCCATTTTTCCTTGGCACTCACTCCTCTCTCTTTTCCACGCTGTCCTACTTATAATATTTGGGTTGCAAGCACATCCTTCCCAATCACTATTATCTATCTTTCCAGGTTTCCAAATTTACTGTAGATTTCTTACATTGCTCTAATCCACTTTGGATCCCCCCATAGTCTGCATTCAAGTCTCCGTCCCACCCCTCGATCCATTTGGGAAGCCCCCCAAGCTGAACTAAGCCCGCCTCTTGAGTTACGCTTCACCTACACACTAGTGACTGAGCCTGGCAGGAGCAAAGCAAACAAATGATGACTGTCTCCATTAGAATTTAAGATCATAAGTTTCAAGTGGGCTTTCATTACTGCTCAGTGTATTCACCACATTTCTTTACTCAATTAACTTTGTCATTCTCCTAGAAAACTATTTCGTATCGATCTCTCTCTCCATTCTCTGCTGATGACTTTACTTATAGTACTTAGAAAAATAGGATAATTTAGAACAAAGTACTTGTAGCTCCCAAAACAAATCTTCCAAACTATTTGCATCTGTACACCTGTATCTCCTCTTTCCTGTTAAAATGAATAAGCTGGCAAAAGCAGCCATAGCAATTTTGAAGAACAAAAAGGAGGGTATCCATTCTGGATATCAATGTTACAAAGTTGCAGTACCTGGGAGACCGTACTCTTGACACATGGATACACAGTGCAACAGGATAGGCCCCAGAACAGC
Source organism: Dinomys branickii (assembly GCA_004027595.1). NCBI lineage: Eukaryota > Metazoa > Chordata > Mammalia > Rodentia > Dinomyidae > Dinomys > Dinomys branickii. The sequence continues at coordinate 41,127 of PVLD010015758.1, forward strand.
CTACACACAGGTATACATTCATCAGATTTTTCATATGTGGTACTGCAGCACATCTTCTTCATGACAGGTAAAGCCAAATGGATGTGCACATGGAAAAGACAGCTGCGAACTCTGATTTGTACCATACTAAAAAAATTAATTCCTGATAAATTGAAGATCTAAATATAAACAGAAAATAATAAAAATTTTAGGGAAAAAGACTACTGTCATGATGTTATACTAAAATATCTTAAATAGAGCATAAAATGAAAAAGATTGTAAACTGGATTATAATAAAATTAAAACCTACTCACCAAAACCAAACCAAACAATCTCTATTAAAAATAAAAAAAAAAAAAGAAACCATAGAATGGAAGAAGATACTCACAATACAAGTATCTGGCAAAGGAACAGAATATTCAAATAATTACCACAAGTCTATAAGGAGAGGGCAATCATTCAAAGAGGAAACAAGAAAAAGATCTGAATAAAGAGTTCTTAAAAGGGAATAATGAAATGGCACATAAAAATATGAAGACATTCAACCACATTAGTTATCAGGGAAATGCAAATTTAAGCTAACATATAATGACCATAAACAATGAAATGAAAAAAATTTTGGCAAGGATGAGCAGCAAATGAAACTCCACACAACTGCTAGTGACAGTGTACACTGGTAGCATCACTTTGAGAATATTGGGCATTATCTGTAAAACCTAAACCTAAACATCCCTACCATCCACCAATTCCATTTCCTTCTGGATAGTCCAAAGAAATGCATACACATGTTCTCCCAGAACTTAGACAAGCCTGTTTATGCCAACACTATTCATAACAGCCCAACAGTGGAAACTACCCAAATGTTCACCCATTTTAGATGGATAAATAAATTATGATATGTTTATACAAAGGAACACTATCCAGTAATGAGAATGAACAAATTGTATCCACAGGCAACAACTTGGACAAATTTCACAAGCACAATGCTGAAATAAACCAGACATAAAAAGAGTAATTTCATTCACATAAAGTTCAGAAGTAGGAAAAATTAATTTATATTATTGGAAGTCAGGAGAGTGTTTATCCTTGGCAAGGAAGAACAGTTAGAGGGTGTTTTAAGTGAAAGGAATTTATCAAATATCTTACTACAAAAATGCATTATAGAAGTAACCTTTGCATTTATTAAAATGATCATCATGGTTTTCAAGTGGAATAAATAAATGCATGTCTAAACTCTGCAAAACGTCATTTTTTTCTGAAGCCTTAATTCAATGCCATTATTATTCAATACTTGCCATTAATGAGACACTTACAAAAGTAAGAATATTACCTTGAGGTAAATCAAACAAGAGCTGATAAAAAAATAAGGTATATATTTAAATTTGAAAAGTTATTATGGTATAAGGCACATTGCCATCGATCCCTCTCAAAACACTTTTCCTTGCTTTACTTGCTCTTATCCCATTGTTCTTGCCACTCTCTGAAGCAGTTCTGGAAATCCTCTTTCCTGAGTGTCTTTACAAGGTGTAATAAAATACATAGTGAATGAACTGCCCAGTGCCATCCAATGTTGAGGTAGGCTTGTAAGAATATTATGCTTTGCCCTCATCTACCTTATTCATTGGATATGCTACCATGTGATTTCTGGGTCTTCTTCAAAGTCAAAATGACCATAAAAAGTAAATGTTTTGAATGGATTGGGGACACTAAGGCAGTCTGAGAGCATAAAAAAGACACTCGAGAAAGAACACTTCCAGAACTATTTCAGAAAGTGGCACAAATGATGGGATAAGTGTGTTACAAGTGTGGGGGAGCATTTTGAGCAAGACCCATGGCAAAGTGTCTTTTACTGTGTTAACACTTTAAAAATGTAAACATTCACGTATTTGTCCATGCACCTTTCCTATCAACCTCTTATGTCACTCTGAATATCTAAGAGTGCTTCTCAAAGTCCAGGGACTAGAATCTGCTATGTATAGCACATGTACATAAAACAGGGGAAACACTACCAGTTAACACTTAGAATTGCACTAAGGATTCAGTGAAATAATACAGGTCAGATACATCATCCAGGAATGCAGTGACTGCTCAGCAGATGCCAGAATGTGTATTAATGCTCTTAATTTACTATTAATAGCACTTTCATCAGAATAAACTGACATACTCATTAAGTTACTAGTGATTTCTAGACTCAAACTCAGACATTTGAAGCTGAATTACTTGTTGAACACAGAACTCTGCATGTTAATTAGTATTTTTGGTGATTTTTTTTTTTTTTTGCATACTCAAATTTGAGAACTACTCTCTGGGGATAGGGCTGTTTTCCTATTTATCTTTCAGCTTACATACAAGGGTCTGCACACAAGTGCTGATTGGTTGATTAATATACAATAGTGCCAGGCTAAAAGATTAAAGGAGTCTGGAATGTATTACAGATATGTGCAGCACAAAATAAACATAAAGTTTCACATTTAACTCCAGCAAAATATGGAGGTAGTGTTTAGTTAGTAGTATCAAAAGTAAATTCAGCTTTGATCATTTAAGCTTTTTTTGGTCATGTAAAGAAATTTGAGTCCTCTCACATAACCTATTTCACATAACCTATTTTCCCCCTTCAAATAATTCAGTCCACTTGGAATTTTATTGCTTCCTTTTTTACTTAGAGGATCCAAAAAGCCTAGACATGTTCTCATAGAGAGGATAAATAACCATATTCTTTGGGCTCCACAGTGTTAATATGAACCCTGGAACTAGGTTTCAATAACCAGTTTCTTTGTCACATCTGTGTTCATTTAAAGGAAAGTTCCAGCAATTTGTCTAAAAGGGGCACTACAAGTGAAATGTCTTCAGCTGTTTAATTCAAATAGCAATTTAGATCAAATCACAGTAGCTATTTGAACTTTTTGGCTATAAAACAGTTGTGCAATTTGCTGTGCTGAGTAGAAAATTTTAGTATGAAAAGAAATATTCTCATTAATGCTTGATCACATGAAAAGTACAGAAGACTCAATCTTTGAACAGAGATAAAACATAGGAATTATTTCCAGCTTAGTTTTCTTTCATCTTACTAAGTAATATAAAGATTAAAAGATAAAAACTAGATATTTTATCAGTGCAAGATGTTTCAGAACTAAATTTTCATGTTTGGTGAATACACTTGTTTGACCATACACTGTACTGTGAAAAATAAATTGACATCATTCAGTTGCAAATTTTCAACTACATTTCGCTATCTGTGCAAATCTTATTTCTATAAATTAGTTGAAGCAGTCTGGTGAGACTTTACGACACAATTGTTTTATGAGCCAAATATAAATATGGTTGGGATTAGGCATAGAGAACTTAAGCTCTGGGCCCCGATGGGCGTTTTAGTTTCCAGCGAACAATCTGCTCTTTTATAAGCAAACCCTCTTGACTTTAAAATGTTACGATTAACCTTCAAGGTCATCTCAAGTATAGTGAGAACTCTCTCTTTCTTTTTCTGGATGGGGTATTTTTTCTCTTTTTGGGGGGTAATGGTGCTAAATTTTGAGTTTGCTAGCAGTGGAAATTATGCTGTAAGCAAAAGTCTCGGCAAGACAGAGATCCCTACAAAATACTGTAGTCTTTACTTTTCCAAAGGATGCTGGCTGCTCTGAAGAGATCCAATTCCAAGAACAACTTCAGCGAAGCAAAAGTTCCCTGTCCTGCAACTGAAATCGAGGCAAGGCACACAGATCGAAGCTTCTCTTCTGCCTCTGTGTAGGAGCAACTTGACCCCAGCCTTCCTGCTTTATCTTCAGTACAGACTGAATTTGGGCACTGACGTCAGTTACAGTCGCCCACCTTCCGATAGGATAGTGTAAAACAGAAGGGAACAGAAGTGAATCAATTCAGTAGGAGCTTTAGCTATTTAGCAAAGTGATGACAGCATTAAAAATACTCCCCGGAAGCATCCAGACTGTGTGAGTTTTGCGAGTTGCTCAGAAAATGTTCTCCAGACAGGAGAGGAGCAGTAACCTTCAGATGAAATCTACCCCTTGCCCAGCATTACCACTGAATTTCCTTGCACTTTGAGAACTGTCTTACTAATTAAGTCTACCCTCATTCATGGTACCATAAGAGAAAATTATCCATCGAAGACCCAAGCAGTGTCCTGCATACAAGGTTTACATTTTACCTTCCATTTGTATTTAGGGTCCCTTTCTCTCTGAGATGACCTGGTGTTTTGATCATCCAATTCTTAAGAACAACCCAAGAGTTGGAGAAAAACCACACCTGAAACAAAATCTGAGCGCGTTCAGGAGTCAGAATAGATTTGGAATAGGAAACTTCTGGAGTTGCTCTGGTTGGTGGATGAATGTTAACGGGTTCTGACCTCATTCAAAAGCTCACAGCTGGCTCGGAGCATAAAGTAAAACTAGATGAGTAGAAACTACATTGTCAAGCAATTAACAAGGCATTAATTTTAATCACCCAGCACCATACCTCATTCATTCATTCACCGTATTTTCTTTTACTCCCTTAAAACGGGAGCTGGATTGTAATTAAAAGATTTCTTTAAGGCATAAATATAAGAAGCAGTAACTCTTACCTTCCAGTAATAAACTGACTCCTGGATGGCGTGCAAATGGGCTGGACATAGTAGTTCTCCAGTTTAACTCCTTGGGCAGCCAGCGTGTCCAGAGTGGGCGTCCTTATCTCGGAGCCGTGGTAGCCCACATCTCTAAACCCCTGATCGTCCGCCAGGATGAAGATAAGATGTGGCTGCGCGGGCCCGGCTCTCTCTGCGTCTTGAGCTCGCCGGGACCCCTCCTCTTCCTTGTCCTCTAAGCCCTGGCCCCAGGACAGGTACGCGTAGGCTAGAAGGCTCAGGACCCAGCAGCCCGCCAGGGCGCCCATAGCTATGGCTCTCGCAGGCCCGCCCGGGCCCGCACAGGAGGCTGCGGGGGCGGCAGGGGGCGGGGGTCCCCCCCGGGCGGCCATGCACGCGGTCTCCCTGAGGCCGGGCGGCAGACCCCGCGCCCTGCGCCCCGCACATGCACGCAGAGGGCGGGCCGGGCGAGGCTGCGCCCCAGAGAGCGAGCGAGGCCGAGAGGCACCGGGGCCAGGACCGCAGCTGCTGGAAGGACGCTTCCCCGCCGCCCCGGAGCTGAGAGAGGCGGCTGCCGTCGCTCCCGCCTCACCGTGCCCTTCCCTCCCCGCAGAGCAGCCTCCACACACCGCAGAAGTAAGTGTGTCCCCAAACAACTTCTCCAAAGAAGTAAGAGGCAAGCGCGGTCGCAGTCCCGGGCGGGGAGCGTGGTGGCCTCTGGGCTGAGGATCGGGTGTACCGGGGCTCTGCCCGGCTCGTCGGGTCGGGTCCCTTCTCCGCGATTCCAGGGGTCCCTCGGGGACGGGGGCTCCAGGCGTTCGCGGACCCCTGTACACTCTCCAGGCGGCCGAGTGAGCAGCAAGCGTCTCCTAATTGCTCCCTCCCGCCGAGCACCCCGCTTCCAGGGACCCGGGGCGGGGCGTGTGGGCGCAGCAGGGTCCCCCGGGCCGTGTGGTCGCAGCTGACTCAGCCCCGTCCCGTGTTGCCTCCTCCCCGGGAGTCTCAGCCCGGCTCGCGCCCAGGTCCCCCAGGAGGAGGCGGGCGGCCGGCGCTGCAAGTCCTGCTTTCCGGGAGAGGCCGGACGGGAGGGGGCTCTGCCTTCGCCACCCCGAGAGGGGACCGTGGCGCCGGGTCGTCGCGGGTCTGGAGACCCAGCGTCCTCACCCACCGCGGAACTTTCCTCGCTTCTGGAGGGAGTGGAGAGCGGGCAGGCGCATTGAGAAGGCGCGTAGTGTAGCGGACTTTCACCTTCCTCTGCTGCCCGCACCCCACCCCATTTTCCTACCCCTTTTCTACCCGCCTGTGTTTTTGTTTAACAGTCCGTAACTACAACTTTTAAAGTTGAATCACTTTCTCCAATACCTGACCGTCGTGGTCCGACTTACTTATTTTCTTCTTCCTACGCAAAGATACTAAAACTGCTTCCCCGGAGCCAGGCTGACCCACAGCGGTCTCAGCCGAGAACTCAGAGAAGAGGCACCCTTTGCCTTCAAAACTACTGCGTTCCTGCAGTGAAGAAACCGCCACTTCCTCGCCGCTGCCTCGAGGCACCTCGTCCTTTCTCATTTATCTTCCTTGCTCCCTCCTTTTCCCTGAGTACCGCCTTCCTTCCTCTCTCCCTCCCTTCT